>QKQZ01010471.1:0-69775 GCA_003595255.1 Solenopsis fugax | reverse complement strand
AGCGTTCGAAGTTTCATATGGGGTCTCTCTGACCCACTTACGTGTTTAAGGGTTAATTTTGATCTCGAAAAAAGGTCGCATTAATTTTTCCGTCGCGCGAATGCCGCTGTTGCGTTAATGGAACGTGCACGGTAATAAATAAAATATTTTCCTTGCGATCGCGCTCCTCAATCGCGTTCAAACGATTCTTTAAAATTAGAGATTATCTTACTCAAACTGATCTATTTGCGGTCGATATCAGAGAAACGAAATTTATTTGACTGAACGGCTTTTGTGCCGGAAGTGAGAGAGGCTCTTTGTCAAGAGCGAGAATTTTACTTTTCACGACGAGAGAAAATCGGATAACGAATCGTCGGTGGACGTGGCTAGATTGATTAGATTCATTTGTTACAGTCGCGCCTTCTCGGCAGAGCGAATTTCAGGCTACGGGAATAGTATATCTCTCCGCTCGCGCGCCAAGTTCGGTAAGGACAAGAGACAAGTCGGTGAACGCTAAAGATCACGTGGAAACTCTATATCGAGTTGACACGGACGGAGAATCGATCGCCGCTTGATGTACTATTTACGAAATTTTCGAATGGCGAGCACGTACGGTGGAAAATGAGGTCGCGTGTGAAAATAACGAATGTTACGAGTGACGATGAATATTGTGCAGAACCTGCTTCTTCAATAGTACGTGAACAGCTAAGATATACGTCACTCGATTTCGTCTTTAATAAGACACCGGATTAATAAGAATAGAATATTGAAAAACATAAACATTGTTATTTGCTAGTACTTTGGAGAACTGAATGTTTTAAAAATTAATCTTTTATGCATATTTTATATATTTTATGCATATGCAAATTATATAAAATACAAATAAATTATTAAAATACGATATTTAATATTAATCATACATATAATATTTTATAATATTTGTTTGTTACCTTTTTGCTTGCGTACACGATAATAATTTACATAAAATAATAGAAATTACAATAAATCGTAATAATAAAAAGAGTATTACTTTATTTCTGTGTATTTATATTTACTGTTACTTCTCTAGAAATCTCTTAAATCGAATTGCTTACGTGTCAATAGATTTTTATCAGTGCAATCGTGAAATGAATAGTTGCTCGTCATTTATACCTACTATAGAAGTGACAGAAGGGCATTGAAAGTTCATGCCCAGAGTTTAGTTTCCCTTCGAGAAGTCGCACGGAAACACAAGCAGGGATATTCCTCAGATAAAGTTTCCCCGGAAGCTAGCGTGCGCTTAAATTCAACGGTGGATAGACGTAGAAGCGCTGACAAGTGGAAGAGCGTCCTATCTGATCGGCCGCAACAAGTAGAAGCAGCTAGCGCGTGATCAGCCAAGTAGTAACAGCTAAAATTATCACCCACGGGAATTTGCTCATTCGATGCCAGAATCAACCAAGTTCTATCAATAACGAAGTTATCACAGCGTCTCGCTCTTGATATAAAGATGCCAAATTAAGGATACGTGTGTTTCAGAGTATTATCAAAACTTTAAAAATAGATTCATAGGTTGTTTTGTTATTACGTTTGAGTATTTGTGTAAAATTTTATTAGCATAATTCTATTGCCGGTTTAAAAGTTATTTAATTTTTTGTTTATTCTTGATTCTTATCGCGTTTTGTAACATTTATTTGCAAATTTGATGAGAAAGTAGCATTACAAATTAAATCAAATCTTTTATATATAAGATATCTGAGCTGATTAATATCTACTTAAATAAATTTTTTTAATTATATTTATGAGAATATTGATACAAGTGAGAACGAAATCTTTATTTCAATCACTCACTAAAATAAAATATATCTTCCATATAGAAAATTTGTAAATAAGAAAATTTTTTTTAAATTTTGATATTGGGTCTTATTATATGCTTGTAAGCATAAGACTCGAATTGAAAATAACAAAGGAACAAAACATTATCTTCTAAATCAGTTTTAAAAAGATTATTAATGATAAAAATTCCTTAGGGTTTACTCTAAACGTTACAATTATTTGTAATTTGTCTTAATTAATCTTTTAATCTTTGAAAATTTCTAGTTATTTGGCTGTGGTTTTTTAAATTCGGACACGTACAAAAAAAGTAAAAAAAAAAAACATTTCGGGTCAGTAAAATCGTTTTCGAATACTGAAAGACTGTTCCACATTTTTTCAGATTTTTTAGATTTCTAAAAATCCTTTGAAAAATAATTATACACCAATGACTCGATTGGACTAGGAAAGCAGTAAAAAAAACGTTGGCTCACGGAGGATTAAAACCAAAATTTTTTGTCTCATTGTTTAGGTAAAAAAAAAAGGATAAAACCGGCAGAAGTTTTTTTTCGATAATTTTTAGCTAGTATTGTAGGGCCAAAATATAATTAAATTAGAATCTTAAATTATTAGAAGAACATTAAAATAACGTTAATATCTTTTTTTGCGTGTTTTTTTTATTGTTTTTGAGTGTGAAATTTGCTATTAATTAATTCTCCAAATCGGTACGTTCACATCTAATTATTGCTAATATTTAAATAACATTGTGCAATAATTATATCTGCGAATATTTTCCTTTTTGTCCTCTACACGTAATTTTCAAGTTTCAGTTTACTTCATATAATACATGTATAAACCGTGAGATATTTCTGCGCGTTTGCCGTACACAAATTATCATGTTGAGAATACACAATTTGTCGTATTTATCTAACGATAATGGAACATATTATGTGTGTTCGTTCTAATACATATTACTAGTGTTTCAACGGCAACGCCGTCGTGTGCACGAGAAACCAGTAGAGCGAAACTCGCAAATCCTGTATGTGGGAGCAAAATGCATATACAATAACATAGAACGATGGTCTCCGACTATAAGCGCGGTATTAAAGTATACAGTGAGCTCAACAAGTAGCCACTGGGACAAACATCGTTTTATGGGGAGGGTGAAGCTAGAGGTTGCTTTGTAACCACGGTCGTTATAATCCCCGCGTACAAACGAGTCCTAATACAAAAACGCGTACTATCGATCTTTCCAGCATAGCAATTTATCAAGAAAGTATCGTAAATAACAGGCGAAGTTGTCTTTTGTTTGTTCTTAGCTAAGCAAGTGTTAAAGCAAACAAGAATTAGCCGGAAAGCCTTTCCCATTTTATTTCTTCCCCGAGAGATGTATGGCTGTTAAAATTAAATACCTAATCAATGATAAATTTGGTTATAACTTAATTATTCAAGCATTAAACACTCCAAAAGCTTATAGAATATTAATTAATTTATGAAACTACGCATATTATCTAAGGATTACGCATATTATCTATAACTTTACTATTAATATGGAAGCTTAATATTAATAGCTTTAGTGTTAAAGCTCGATATTTGTGATATAAAAATTATATCATTTTTTTCTATTGCTACGCCAGAAAATTTTTCTGGAATAAAGTACTGAATTTTTGTTTTTCACGACGCTACATTTCCAATAATTTTCCATTTCCATTAAACGACATCGCGTAAGTTTTCAATTCATTATAATTTAATGAAGAATAGTTTACCAGTTATTTTATCGTATTTGTCCAATACATGTTCCTAGTGAATGCGAATGGTTGTATATTTGTTCGCACAATCGACTAGAGGTCCAATTGAACGCGGTTGTTTCTCGATTTCCTCTCGAGTTAACGTTTCCGGTTGGACTGCGGGCTTATTCGATATTCGAAAACGTAATGGGAGAGCCAAAAGTGCAATTGGCTCATGGCGAATTCCATCGCTATTTATTGCAATGGATAAACATCCTCCTTAAATGAATTTTTGTCTGGCAAGCGCAGATCAAATCGCACGAGTGAAAAACAAAATGTATTTCTTGCATCGTCCTGTACGGTATACATGGAACGGGAATATGGAGGAGTTTCGTGTAACAAAGCAACTATCTAGAGAGCTTTGGTTCGCAGGTAATTTAAATAAAATGAAAAAAAAGTAACATGACACGTTTTACACGACGCACATAAACAAATGTGCAGTGCAGTATTAAAGCAATTATTATAAACCGATGAAACTGAATTAGTAATAATTAAATTTGTTACACCATTTAGTTTGAATATTTCTCATAAATCAAGGAGGATTTTAAAACAAATTGCAACATCGCTTTGAGCGACGGATTTAATTAACGGCCTTGCTATATATGCTAGAGCTTATGCCAACGTGATCACTCAAAGGGTTAAAAGCGCGGCGAAATTATTGTCCGGGCTGTTAGCCGAGAAGCGAATACGTGCGTTTCCGAGCAATGGCGACGGTAATTCGAACGTGTCCCGCGCAGAATTTCGTGCATATAAAAGAAACGTAAACCGCCAGCATGTCGAGTATCCGCGGGCAGACGGCGCGCGGCGGCGGCCGCATTGTGCTGCAAACCCAACACATCTAGTTTCACAACTTCCTCTCGATTTACCAGTTTTGATTTAACCACAGACGATATCATTTCAGCCTCGTGTATTTTAGGCGACAAAAACTAGGTCGCTCGAAAGCTACGCGCTGGCAAAATTATCGATTCAATGAATACTTGATGAACCAAATAAATATAAGCAATAAACTTAATTGACGCAACGTATATCGCGAGAAATTGTTCAAGAGAGAAACTTATATGGGTAAAATTAAAAAATTTAAAAACTACTAAATTTAGAACGCGCAAGCTCTTTATATTTAACGCGAGGCTATTGCTACATCCCCGTATCTCTTTTTATTTCCCACACGTGAAGATCGTATATTATTTCAGGTTGAATATCAGGCTGCCATATTTTATGTTAAATGTAGGATACATAAATATACCCGTTTCAATATTTTAGATATTACATCACATAAATTTTTTAAATAGGATAGAGCGGGCCTTTCCTTCTGCGGGGCTGTTTAGCGGTAATATTTATGTGGATTTCCAAAATCAAAAGGATATACTGAAAAAAAAGTCTAGTTATAACTATCAAATGTATAGTGGAATAGTATCAATTAAATATTTTATCAATATAACCAAAAATAATTTTATATTACTAAATGTTTAGTAAGTATTATCAAATCTAGTATAAGTTACTAAATATTTAGAAAAGTAAAATTATTTTTGGTTACATTGACCAAATATTTAATTGATACTATTTCACGATACATTTGGTAGTTATAACCAGTCATTTTTTTCAGTGCACAAGCATAAGCTTTAAATAATCAATATGCACTGTTGCTCTAATCCTAGAACTTCTTTTTCTTTTGTATCTGAAACTGGAACTAAACACGCTTTTAATCTAAACATTTGATGTCTCACTACACTGAGAGAAATCGTTTTATTAAGAAATCGTTAAATATTTTGTCAATATAACCAAAAATAATTTTATCTTACTAAATATTTAGTAAGTATTATCAAATCTAGTATAAGTTACTAAATATTTAGAAAAGTAAAATTATTTTTGTTACATTGATCAAATATTTAATTGATACTATTTCACTATACATTTGGTAGTTATAACCAGTCTTTTTTTCAGTGTAGAATAGAGATCAAATGAATTTTATAGTTACAGGTACCAAAAACTTAGTTACATTTAACTTAATTAACATAACTTAAGTTACATAAACTTAGTTAACTTTTTGTAATTTTTTGTATGAAAATAATTATTTGGTTAAGGCTACAAATTGTTTGGTCAAAACAACTATATTAGTAACTATATTAGTAATTATCACTATAAAAATCATTTGATCATTTGATCAACCAAACTTTGGTTGATTTTACCAAACATTTCTCTCAGTGTAGTCGAAAAATCAAGAATATAGAGAATATAGAAAAGGAAGCCACGATATCGTTCTGTCGTCATATTTATTCTGTTGCCGCATATTAACGTTACATTGTGTGACTGCGAAACCGTAAGAAAATTCTCTCCACGCCTTCTCACTTCGCTGGTCTATTCTCTCGTCGTCAACGGTATTACATGCAAACCACGGTTCCCTGAGGTTCTATAAACGTGCCATTCATTGTTGCGCCAGCAAACTCCGCGGCTGGAGCTCGTGTGTCCTTGTCCCAATCATGGTGAACTCGTTCCTGCGTTCCGAGCATAGACAAGTGCGACCGATCTCTCCTTGTACTCAGGATAATTTTGTCTCTGCTTCATACGTCAATCGGAGACTACATCGAATCGGGTTATTACCTTGGTGGCTTGTTTGCGCTCCATTTTGGAGCGATCATCCATCGCAAATATTGAGTGTTGCAGCTCGATACTGCTTTTGCGTTTCACAATATCTAGACATTTCCTTAGAATTTCTGTTAATACTGATACCTTCCTTGTAAATATTAACACTGTATCTATAAAAGATTACTCAGTGTTTATTAAACATCATGACGATAACGAATTTAAAATAAAAATAAATTTTTACCCTAATTGAAAATAGACAAAATGGCGAGCTAAAAGTTATTGAAATTTAAAAACTGAAGGCTTCTCTAGGTTTATTTTTTTTTTCTTAATCAACAACAAAAATTTTGGTCACAATTTTGGTCACAATTTTCTTTTGCAAAGAAGAAGACAAGGAATAAATTTGATTTATAATAGTTTTCGGAGCGAAAATTACTATATTTTGCTGCAGTTTTAAATAATTAACTTTTAAACGAATAAGTGGATCTAAATGAATTTTTGTATGAATATTTATTAGAGTTTTATTAGTATATGTAAAAATGTTGATTTCATTGGTAGTGCTACTTTCTCATCAAAACAAATAAATATTGCAAAACGCGATTTTACATAAGAATTAAGAGTAAACAAAAAACTAAGTAACTTTTAAACCAATAAGTAAATTGCGCTCAAATTTTACACAGATATACTGAGAGAAATCTGGTAGAATAGTAATCAAATGAATTTTATAGTTACTGGTACTAAAAACTTAGTTACATTTAACAAAACTTTTTGTAATTTGTTGTATGAAAGTAATTATTTGGTTAAGGCTATAAATTATTTGGTCAAAACAACTATAT
This sequence comes from Solenopsis fugax, assembly GCA_003595255.1. Taxonomy (NCBI): domain Eukaryota; kingdom Metazoa; phylum Arthropoda; class Insecta; order Hymenoptera; family Formicidae; genus Solenopsis; species Solenopsis fugax. Next base: position 62,802 of record QKQZ01010471.1, on the reverse strand, counting down.
ATTTAGTAACTATCACTATAAAATTCATTTGATCACTGTTCAACCCAATTTTGGTTGATTTTACCAAACATTTCTCTCAGTGTACTCAAACGCAATAGTAGAATAATTTTATGAAATTTTTATATTTTTGAGTGTTTTGAGATATGAAATCCATACATCTTTAAATAGCAAAACTCATGCCATGTAAGTATCAACAAAATGATATAACAATTAAAGATAAGACTACGATTAAACAACAAGCCGCCTTATTCGCTATACCCACGCGAGATACGTCGGTCATTAACATCCCCCATACGAACAAGCGGCCTACGCCTTCATTAATTAACGTAGCTCGTAGAATTTAATCCCCCAGTATAATGATCTACGAAATGATAACGTGTTATTTGATACGATCTTGGTTGTTTCCTCCGCGTTCTTGCGCCGTCGCCGCGAAGATTTTCGAGTAGCTCCGAACTTTGCACTTTACTGATCCCGTCGATCGTGACACCCACATGAATATTAACTTCGGCAATTAATATGGATGAATACCGAGTCCGCTTCTTGTCGCCCCGTTTCTCGTCGCCCGGGCGACAGGGCGCCCACGTTCGAGGGATATTATCCGTGAGCGCCACGACGGGATCATTATGAGATAAATTAATATACGCCGGAATATTACGAGCGCGAAGCACTTGAAATTCCATTCCACCCATTGTTCCATCCCGTTCATTCGACGGTATCTTCGTTTTTCTCCCGGGCACCCTCCTTTCCGCGATTCCACACCCCTTCTGCGTCTCTTTGATTCCTCTTCGCCTTCTCCTTTCGCACCCGAAGATTAGTATAATCGCATCATCGCCACTTTCGATTGCGTTTTCACTCTGCCTCTAGGAGAGCTTCGTATCTTGCGCGAACATACATTTTTCTCTCAATTTTTCTTTTTATTATCTCTCTCTCTCTTTGTCTCTTTTAAAAAATTGCTTTTTTACATTCTCGTTGAAAATATTTCAATTAACGACTAACATTTTTAATTATTTAAAGATGTATTGGACATACAGTTTCCGTGAAGTAAATAAAATTTGAAAATGTGTTTAATATTAACACTTCAAATAAATTATATATCAAAGTTGTGCAAATAAGATTATATTTTTATTTAATTAATTTAACTTTATTTTTTACAACAATAAGAAAAAAATCTCAATTTTCTGTGTAAGTACTTCAAGATGATTTATACAAAGTTTTATTATGATTGTCTGTTTAGTTATTTTATAGATAAATAAATTTTGTTTATTTTACAGAACTGATCTCTGCATCTCATTGAAATTTTATATAAATCATCTTGAATATTTAAATTACTTAAATAAAAAAACGCAGGTTTTTTCATTATTTCTTTCTTCATTATTTCATTATCATGTTTACTTTTTATTGGAATAACTTTTTATCCAGATAGAAAATTGCCGCCAAATTTTTTCTACTACTTTTGAATGCAATTATAAACAATCTGTAATTTTTTCATAATTTTCCAAATGTTTTGAAAAATATTCTATATATTTACAGCCTTAATATTAATAAATAGTAATTAATGATTTATATCCGTGCTCTATTCAATTTAACATTACATATACACACCAAGAGAAACCGCGCGACAAGCGATATTACGTGAAAATCCTGACCGCATGAACGGCCGGTAATAACAAATTTTAGCCACAATGATGTTAGAACGACGATGAAGCGGCAGCGTTGCGTTAATCCCGCCGAGCAGAATGGTTAACGAAGCCATTTACATCGCAATTACTATGATTCACCAGTAACCGTGAAACCCGGTTGCAACCGAAATTTGTCTCGTTGTGCGGCAAGTTAATTGCCTGATCCGCGGAATGCGACACGGAAGAGGGTGCGGCTTCCAAAACGCACGCGGCGAGACAAGTCGGCTGCCTCCCGCAGCGAGGAATCAATTCGCGCCGCGCCAGGACTGCCTCAAAGTTTGCCAAACGACCGCAATTGTGGGAGGAATTAATTAACGCTTGTGAAAGCCGGAATTGCCCATTTGACCGAACAATTTTTCGGATGGCAGCTTCACCACGATTGCGATTGACAGTTTATCACCTAATTTATTATCATTCAGAAAATATTCGCTCGTAATACGACGTGAAATATTTCTTGTTCAAAAAAATATACCTATAGTTAGTTAAATTGCTTGATTACATTATTTTGTTATTAAAAACTTTTAATTAAGGAAACTAATACTCTCAAAGTGTTTGTTGCAGAAGTAAATACCGTCGTAAGTTTCATAAATTAAAGATAACGTAAAAGAGAAAAGTTTCTTCTCTTACGTGGCAAAACTGCAGTAATTTAAATTTGTTATTTGACACTGTTAGACACCCATAATAATCATTCAAGATAATAATATAATTAGAATTAAATGCGGATAAAAATACAAGAACCGATCGAATCAATTATAAATATTTTATTATTGTATTTTTTAAGTTTCTGTTTTTTTCCGATTTATTTTAATAAAATTGTTTTAAATGACAGTTAAAAAGGCACTTTGAGTCTAGCTGTATGTAAATACTTAATACATAATTTGTCTCTCAATCTTAATATGTTTGTTCAATATTAAGATTGAGAGACGAATTTTGTATTAACAACAACATAAGTATCACAATGTTAAATAATGGATGTTACATAAAAATGGAATTCGATATTTTGCAGACATTTCGATCATATATTAGGCTGTCTTTCTTTTTTAACACATCTAGATTTAAAGAAAATTCGAAGGACTCAAGATTTAATAATTCAATAAAAAAGGGCTAATGAGAGTCAAATGCTGTTGTTGGAGCGTGTCAGTAATTCTGTGTTTATTAAACAGCTTCCATTAAACAGTTCCGAACGTTTCGATCCGAACTTGGGTCATCCTCAGCGATAATTAACAGTCATCAAGACCTACCCCGCGTCACATAGCGTAGTCAGATGTACTTTTTTGTCCTTCAATAACGGGTGGTAATCCGAGTGAAAATATCTTCATTTTCATGTAAAGCGAGGCGAGGATTCAAAAAGTACGCAAGATTACTCAATAATTTACAAGATTAAAAAACGTCGTCAATAATATACAATAGTTAAATTAACAATAACACAATAATTTCAGATCTCTCGAATTTGAGCGTTGTAACAGTACTTCTTGTCAGAATCACGGTCAAAACTTCTAGATTTATTCTTCTATTTCTAGATGATATTTTTTACTTACTCTTTTTTTCATCGCAAAAGATCATGTACACGAATATGTGTGTAATCCGTAGATATACAGGGTGTTTGTTTATAAATGTTCAAGCAGATGTCTCGTAACTGATTGAAGTTACAAGTAAGTTTAATAACAGAAATTTACATGGCTCTTAGTCGGCTACAAAATGCACGTAAAAAAAATTTTTTTACTCGTGACCTTATCGAGTTATGAAGGTCAACGTAGGTTTTTAAAATGGGTACCTATAATTTTTTTTGCATATTTAGTAGAGGTAATTTGCAATCAAAATGATATTCGCAAAAAAATTGCTACTACGCATCGTTTACGAGATGCGTAGTAGCAATTTTTTTGTGAATATCATTTTGATTGCAAATTACCTCTACTATATAAATATGCAAAAAAATTATAGGGATCCATTTAAAAAACCTACGTTGACCTTCATAACTCGGAAAGGTTACGAGTAAAAAAAAATATTTACATGCATTTTGTAGCCGACTAAAAACCATGTAAATTTCTGTTATTAAACTTTCTTGTAACTTCAATCAGTTACGAGATATCTTCTCGGACATTTAGAAACAAACACCCTGTATATGAATGTCTATATACACATACAATGTGAGTTCGATTCTGTGGATTTGCTAAACTCAAATGACTGTGCAGATCAGTCATCCCTGCGGGAACCTCGTTATCATAAAAAATATTGGTTACAATCGCTTGAAAACTGTAAAATATAACATGTACACAGGCATACAAATGGTCTGTACAAATTCATTAGTTTAGATGCGGCATCGTTATGGAGTTTGAATTCGTAATTACAGTACTATCGCGGTCAACTATGCCTGTGGGAATCAAGGACCTCTAGTTGTTGCGAGGGTGATTTCCTTGATTGAAATTATGGCTAATGAGGACGAGTGCATGTTGCAGCACGTCGGTACGTTGATTAAGTTCAACAAACTTAGTTCAGCAAACTTTTACTACACCTTTTAGCGATCCTTAATTAAAAAATTATACTTTTAATAACTCAAAATCGCAATTCCGAACACGTTATTCTCGTAATTGGGCTTTATTTTCCTTTAACGTTAACATTACAATCGCAATTTGAATGTAAATATCCGATTAAACTTCTTTAGATTTTTGTCGACTATAGTATACAAATGAATGTTCGTGATTAACTGCCGGTGGATAAAATTAATGTAAACATTAGCTTTTGTCTTAAAATCGTGCTGCAATTTACGACATGTTTTATTCATGCATTTAAATTATTAATTTTGGAGACTGATATTTTCGAGTTTGCTTTTGAAATTACGATTCCATCGTTCGTGGGGAAAATATGCGTATTTGATGCAATCGTTCGGAATTTCATAGTTCGATTTCATGCGAGATATGAATAATTATTTTTTTAATTTTCTCCCAAAACAGGTTAAAGAAAAAACTGATAACGAACTGCTCTATGGCATTTTACTCACAAGTGTTTTCACAATACGGAAACTATTTTTTCGATACTTATAATAATAAAAAATGATAAAATAATTAATTTTGAGAAAAACTGTTTATGCGATTATTCAAAAAAATGCAGGATAAGAAACGAACAACATAGTCATTTTTAATGCATCAAAATCCTTATACAGAAACATTCTTCAAAGTTCAAAGTGCAAGAAATAGATTTTTCTAGCTCCTAAATTTTGTAGACCTATGTTATTAGCGTTCCAAGTATTTTCCAAGTAAAAATTAATTTGCACGATAATAGGGGAAGGTGGGGTAAGACAGGGCAGTTAACCTTTGAAAATGAATAAAAGCTAGGTTTTCATAATTAACGAGTCATTTTTATTTTTATAATAATCTTTGGACATTTGTCTTACATAATAATTATCATTAAAATAAAATTTTAAAGTATTATAGAATGTATTATAGAATGTATTTAATAAAAACCAAAAAGAGGCATTTCTCCCTATCTTGCCCGTCGGGTCGGGTAAGATAAGGTCCTCTCGTTACTGTCTTTTTTTCCAGTGATTTATACACCTTACCTGATTTTATTGCTTTGCAGATTATGATTTAGACTCTCAGAAGTTTTTCTTCTGTCAATCGGCGAATTATGCAATAACAATAGTGGCGAGGTTAATAGACGTAAGTCGATATATCGATAGTGCATATTATCGCCGTCTATGATTGGCTGTCCGATGAAAAATACTGTGCTGTGAATGGCTGTGGTTAATAACGATATAGGTGCTGCACGCAGTTATACTACTCTGTTCTATCCCCTTCTTGCCCGCTGTCGTCTAATTGAAATGATACCAATAATATTCCAAACACTGTTTACAAAAGTAGAAAATAACACTCTTACCTTACAGCCCATTAAATTTTGTCTCAGAAACACATACATTCACAAGAGAATTACTAAAATTTAATACTAATGTCACGCATGAAACAATGAGATAAAGTTATAAGGAAATCGCAAAAAAGTATAAATTATAATTTATCTCAATAACGCTGTCTACTTCGCTGACTCGTAAGTAACTTTCAATGATCGAGGAGCCGTATCTAACACATATGCTCGTTTGTGATTTTTGCATTCGAATCGCGCGATACAGGGGATACCCCGTCTTCCCTCTCTTCCCTTTCTTGCCCCACCTTCCCCTAAGATCAAAGTTATAAAAAAAGTAATTAAAAATGATAATCAAATCTCGTATCATCGCTCAAGTAAACTAACGTAATTTAGTTTGACGTTGATACTTGGAAACTTAACTATTTTCAGATATCGAAAATATCGGCTTGTCGCACGTTAGGAAAAGTAAGATTAATCATTTCACAACGTGTATGCACTCGCTCTCAGAAACTGACATCCCGTATGCGACGAAACAAAGCCAGATATTAATTTGCGCGCGCAAATATTTGTTTGCGTCTAAACTTTCTAACGAGGTTACGTTCATCCAAACATTCCTCTCAAAGCAGCTATCCTGCGAGAGGACTGTTTACGAACTACAAAGTGGTATATGACGCGGGAACTCTGAAAACCTCAAAACCGCCTTTAAAGTAGAAATCCATTTACTCAGCGCTCGCAATAAGGCAGAAAATATTTTCATGAGTAGGCCGCTCGGCTCGAGAGACGAGCTTTGATGATCATTGAATCCATTATCACGATCAAGCCTCGTAATTCAAAGCAGAAGTGGATCGAGTCCATTTATCAAATTCATTTGAAGCATGAAGTCATATATAAGTCGTATGTAAAGTGAACGTTATAAATGACGGACTTGGCCTACTTTTGCTCCGAGTCTCTCAATCGCATGTAATTAAATGCCGGTTAATACTTCGTTTTCAGAATCGCGTGACAGCACACCGGAACCACTCATGTCGCTTTGAAGAGTGATGACCGTCACAAGAGATGCTTTCGCGGCAGGAGGGCGAGCCGCACGGCTCTATCTTACGCCAATCAAGATTCTGCAGTTCTAAAGACACCACAGAACTGTTGTGAGGTCGGTGATTGCGAATCAGTAGCAGGCCTTTATGCCGGTACTCAGCACCAGGACGAGAGGCGCAACTGGGATTTAGGAATCCTCTGTTTCCTCCATTGAGAATAGGCGGGATCGAAACATCAGGATGTTGCGCAACAACGTAATGTCCTTCATGAAGAAGGTAAGTGCATCGCTCTTTACACACGCGAGAAGTTTCGAGATTGTAACAGGTCGTTTTTATTAAATGCTAACGATATCGAATTGGGTGACTACACAGAGAGAAAAAATTGTAGTAGTGGCAACTATAAGGGGACAACCATACAAATTTTGTTAATAGAATTATAATGTACAGTTAAATGAACTATGTTACAGTTGTTGCAACTAAGTTAATGGTTAAGAAAACTAATAAAAAATAGTTGTAATTACTATATTGTATATTACAACTATTTTTTATTAGTTTTTTTTAACCATTAATTTATTTGCGATAACTATAATATAGTTCACTTATATAGTACAATTCTATTAACAAAATTTGTATGATTGTCCCCTTATAGTTGTCACCGCTACACTGAGAGAAAAAAATTGTAGAGGTGGCAACTATAAGGGGGCAACCATATAAATTTTGTTAATTGAATTATAATATATAGTTAAGTGAACTATATTATAGTTATTGCAACTAAGTTAATGGTTAAGAGAACTAATATAAAATAGTTGAAATTATTATATTATATAGTATATTACAACTATTTTTTATTAGTTCTCATAAGCATTAACTTAGTTGCAATAACTATAATATAGTTCACTTAACTACATATTATAATTCCATTAACAAAATTTGTATGGTTGTTTCCTTATAGTTGACACCACTACAATTTTTTCCCTCAGTGTACAATTTTTTCTCTTAGTGTATAAAATTCTTTGGCTATTCCAAACGCTGTTTTTAAACAGCGTGAAAACGATGGAACAGATTTTAATAGTCAAAATCCAAATTGAACTTCTATAATATTATGTAAAATATCAGTTGTGTGCATAAGTTCGTACGGTCGAGTCCCAATAACTTGAAGAATTACACAGGCATTCCTTTTTTCTAGTACGCGCGAGAAAATTTTGTGAGTTTCGTTGGTTCAGTCATTGTTTTGCCTTCATTATTTTTAGATAAACCTCAAAAAATCCACAGTGTATGTCCTTTTTTTTAAATAATTGCTAAAAGATAGCAGTAAAAGACAAAAAAGAATTTTGTGCGACACATATGGTGAGAAAATTCGCGCGAGAAAATTTCGGCAGAAAGTATGTGTTTAAAAAGTGATACAGACGCTTCTGAAGCGGCGATTTCGATTTTAACAGTCGATTGAGGTCAGGCTACCCCAGAAAAACCGACGATGGAGAGCTGTAGGACCTATTTGACAAAAACTCAGCTGTAACAACTTATTTTGCATCTTAATTTGCAACTTACTCTTGCAAGTATTTTAATTTACTTAAAAAAACATTACAAACTTGTGCGCACACAGAATAAAAAGCGATGTTGCCTTTGATACTGTCAGAGACGGATTTACGATGAAACTTAAGCAGAATGCTAATTGTCACGAATTGAATCTCGTGGAATATTTTCATTCGATATACACTGATATTTCGTTCACATATCTCAATCGAAATGCGAACAGAATCACGTCTATTTCCGAACGAGTATTTTTAGACGTAATGAAATGTAAAACCATGCAGATACGAATTATACGCTAAAATGTTCGTAATTACATCATGGGTGCCGAGCCGCGGGAGCTGCTCGGCGATCCACATGAATCGAATCAAGATAGAAAACCCCGGTAATCGATAGATCGTGCCTGGAGTACGCAGTCGGTTATTTAACGACCGGTTTTATCCTCATGGATACTCCCGACGCATCGAATATTCAACAGTTGGCATCGATCCCCTCGAAATACGGAGCATCCGGAATGGACGATCCTAATGCCGTCAGATCTGACCTGCGCCTAAGACCCCCCGGGATCGCGTGTGATTAGGTACACTAGGTACAGCAGCGGGATCTCGGTCCCGAGATCAATGTCAACGCAAAGCTTTTATTCGTGCAAATCGGTCATTACTTCACGAAAGTCACTTTAGAATTGCAAATTTTCCTTTAACACGATATTTCCATTTCCCTTCATCAATGAAAGCTGTTCATTTGGCATTAATTGTGCTACGTGATTTAAGCATTCGATAATAATACTAAATACCACAAGCCAGCGTTTTAACGTCATGATGTTACAATATACGTCGTCACAATATAACGTAAATGAAATTAAATATTAAAATCTGCTGATATTGTAAATTAATACTGTTACACTGTCATAATCGCAAAAGTCATAATATTTAACGTTACGTCAAAACAATAAGAGATACTTTTGTATATTACACCCAGAGAAAAGTTATGTTCAAATTAATAAAATCGTTTTTTAACTTGATTTTTTTTAAGTTGAAGTGAAAATACTTTTGAAGAAAATAAAAATTTATTTGATTTCAAGAAATGACGTTATTAGTCTTTTTTAAAATAAATAAACTATTTGTTTAATTAAAACAAATGATTTTTTTTAAAGAAAGAGAGAGTACTGGCAGAAATACAAAAAATAATTTAGTTGTTCTAGTTCAAAAATATATTTCTTTCATTTAAATAAAGATTTGAGTTGCAAACTATTTCTTTAATAAAAGGAAAAAAAATCTAATAAAAAAAACAACCAAAAATTTTTTGAAATCAAAGAAATTTTTCTTTAATAACCATAATGCACAAATTTCTTTGATTTAAATTTTTTTAAACTCGAAAAAACTTTTCTCTGGATGTATCGATTATTTTCAAGATTCTATATTTTTTAAGTAATATTTTATAAGATAGAAAGTAGACAGACAGAAAAAACGAAAATCTTTTCTTGTTTCCATCTTTCTAATAAACGAATTTGCAATTAATTTACTTTGTTCTTGTGTTTTGAGAATATTTATTATAAAACAAATTAATTCAATTGGTTAGCCGAAAATAATGCTGTGACGGACTCGCCAGAGGATAAAAAGTTCGCACTCACGACAAATGTACTCATGATTACAAGGATTACATCCTTAATCTTGTCGTGTATAAACTTAATCGTGCATAGTCGGCGTTTCTTTACGTGTATATAGTCCGCTTCTCTCTGTGGAAAATCTCTTTGGGCCACGTCTGCGCTTTTCCAAAGGCAGGCCTGGCCTGGCCCGGCGAGATGAAAGCTTTTGTATGCGACGTTCTTTCCAGCCGGTGCCGCTGGAAATGTTTGTACGTTGGTTCTCTCTTTGGCCTCTGTGTTCACAGTTTCACAGTGGCTTTGGAATTTCCGCGCCTGTGTCATCTCAGCTGTTTCTTCTCGCTTTTACATATTTATTTATATTAATAAGAATACTTGCAATGGAAAATACTTGAATATTTGTTTTGATTCTTATGACACACACACACACTATAATCCTTCAATTTCAGTTAACGCGTTCATTGCTTGAAAAATAGTAATATTGAAAATAATTGCGTTATATCCAATTTTCTGTTGTTTGTTAATTAAATATTTGATACGCAAATTTATTGTTCTCATTTATCGTTTTGTTTTTATGTTGTCTGTTCTCCCCCTGCCTCCTTCTCTCTCTCTCTCTCTCTCTCTCTCTCTCTCTCTCTCTCTCTCTCTTTATCTGATGCGCATTATTTTTATTTTTACACGTTTTTTGAAATTATATCAGGCAAAATTTTACTATAGAAACATTTTGCTGTTGTTATATTCGCTCTAATGCTATTTTTTTAAACTATATCGATCAGCAACATAGTTAAATTATTCTATATGCTTTATGGAAAATTCTCCATGGAGTTCTTGCAACAAGGAACCTGTCCAAGGAAGACAACTGTCACAACCGGTGCGATTCTCCTTGAAATATATTGTTGAACACAAAAATCTAAGAGATACGTACTTTTTTTCTATGTGCCCAATTTGAAATTTAAGGGATGAAGCAATCTCTTAAAGGTAACGCATTTGATTTCAAACAATTTTTAACAAAACGGTGATATATAAAAAATGTTTTAGGAAAAACTTTTATATTTTTTATGAACTTTACAACTGTGTTTTTAAATTTTTTAAATTTTTCAAAAAGCTAATTTTTAGGAAATTTAAATTTTTATTGAATAAAAATTAAAGGAAATTTTCATTGAGAATAAAATTAAAGGAAATTTTATGCCATATTCAACTAATATTTTACAAAATTTTTGAAAAATAAGCTAAAGACATCACTAGGTAAGAAGACGCATTATTGTCATGAGGTAGAAGACTCCTTTAACGAAGAGATGTCATGATATGTAAGCTGTTAATAAGCACAGACATAATAGACATCTTTCTACTCGGAATCGGTAGTTGTAACGAGTAAATTATCAATCGTGTTGAAAACAAAAAGCCAAAGAAGGTAGTGAATTGTAGTATTACATGTTCGATAAAAGATAAATTAAGTTAAAATTCACTTAGAGTAAAAAGATATAAAAGTTAAGGTGTAAAGAGTCGAAAACATTAAACAAGACTGGCTATAACGTGTCTTGTATATACGCCCGTTAAAAGTAAGACCATTTTACTTTTATTCAGGACATTTACTTTTCTCTTGTTAATTTCACAAGTCCTACTAGATACAGGGTGTTCCGAAATTCGCGAATAAAAATACCGTAGCAAGAAATTAAATAAAAAAAAAATATTTCTTTGTAGATTTTTATTTCAAGAACTAATTTTTTGAGAAATAAGGGCTTAAAGCTAGACGGCTTAAAGTCGCCTGTCATGCGGTCACTACCGCTCTCATGGTAGTGTTATGGCCTTCGTACACGAACGCGATGAGTGATGAATGGTATCCAATGAGAGCTCCGCATTTTCGGACATCGCTATGTTGAAAAAGCAGAACTCTCATTGGATATCGCTCATCGCTCGTCACGTCCAGTGTGCGAGGGCCATTAGTGGCTCACGAACATGTGACTATCTAAACGTAGTTTGTGATTTTTTCCCTCAACTTTAAATCTTTATATTTCAGAAACTTCTTGAAATATTATAAAAATATACAAATGATTTTTTTATTATTTAATTTTTCGAGAACTTACAAGGAAACATTCCCAAGTGTGAATTTCTGATTTTAATGAAACTTTGTATACATATAGGTTACATAAATAGATGAATTTAGAAAATATCAGTTGCTGTCCAAAAGCGGTTTTAAGGGGTAAAAGCACCCCTCATGTGTAAAGCAATGTTTAGCTTTTTTTATTATATTTCAAAAGTTTGGTCCTATTCAAGGTATCAAAAAATATTTTATACAAAAGTTTTACCATAAAATTACTTCTACTCATTTTCGTCAATCATATTTTTTAAAATTAATTATTAAAAAAAATTTTTTTTTTAAATTATTTAAAAAAATATTATTAACGGGAACAAATTAGAGATACTTTTTTGTAAAACTTTTGTATAAAACATTTTTTGATATATTGAATAGTTTTTGAGATATAACAAAAAAAAGTTGTAAATTGCTGTACACAAGAGAAGTGTTTTTACCCCTTAAAATTGGTTTTGGGCAGCAACTGATATTTTCTAAATTCATCTATTTATGTAACCTACATATATGTATACAAAGTTTCATTAAGATCAGAAATTTACACTTGGGAATGTTTCCCTGTTAGTATCTTAATTCGCAAATTTCGGAACAACCTATATATTTACATATAAAAAGAAATTTTTTAGATTTTTGTGTTTAACAACATATTTTAAGAAAAATCAGATCGATTTTGGACAGTTAAATTGATAAATTCCTTTTTGTTAATATACATAATATTCAAAAGATATAAATATTTTTTATAATCATTGCCTGTAGGCTGCTTCTGTCTTTTATAATTGAAGAATTCTTATTTTAATAAAAGAAATGTAGCAGTATAACACATTTTGTCCTTTTATACACACACACAGGCACATATGAATTCTTATATTCTATATTTTGATATTTGATCCATTCTGTTTTCGCAACTTTACTTTTCAATCTTTTCAAGAAAATTTCGGTATCTTAATAATCTATTTATTGATCTAGATATTGAAAAGTATCGTGTTTTAAGCTATTCTTCTTTAAGCACGGTCACGTTTTTTATTTTTTTACCTCGCGCAAACGTTCTATTACACAGGGGATACCCCAGCCGTGTATATTGAAGAGTTGTTTCGAAATTTATCGAGCCCACGGCGCGAGCTTATTTATTTGTTTCCCGGTGGTTTCAATATTCGGTAATGGCCTTAAAAGTCGGGTGGCACGGTAAAGTGGTTCGCTTTTCATGTCCGAAAAGACTTTGGGCGATTCTTCTCGAACACCACTGCTACTTTTATCGGGTGCCCCTAAGATTACATCCAAGATCAAACAGGTTTCACATATATTTCGTTGCACGTTAATATTTATAACGTAAGTCGATTTCACGAAGAGATCAATTGTTAATGCGCGACGAGTATATACGAGTGATTTGATATTTCTTCCGTGGCAGATAAATCATGAATTTTCAACGATTCGATAATAAAAATATTATTTTGACCTTTTCTGTAGATATATATATATAGTGACATAAATATTGTGGTTAAAATATTGAGCTTTATATATTTAGAGAGTAGTCTCGTGAATAAAATTTAATTTTATTCGTAAAGTTGTATTAATTGATCGTTGATGAGAATAAAAAAAACCTAGCGCGACTAAAAATAAAAAAAATATCGCGCTGAAACTTCCGTCTTAAAATAGAAAATGTCCGGTAATTCTATATTCAGAATATCGCTCTTCGTGCAACTTTATTTTATCGTTTTACCATACCGCCCTCTCCTTTTCAATTGCTCGCAATTTCACAGCTTCAGCCAAAATTTCTTCAAAGTGCCAGGCGCACGTATCACGGCGGCGCGACAAAATGACGCGTATAATCTCGTTAAGGTCGTGCTCCGCCAGTCATCTTCATTCTCGTTCTCTTACGGGACCGGAATTTTCAACTTTTCCCTGCATCTCTACTCATCTCCATGAAATCCGTGTCGTCCTACTAAACCATCGCCTCCTCCCCCGTATTCTTTCGCCCCGCGCAATATCGTAAGCAAACTTTTATTAACAAACTTTCGTTATAAAGTTGTATCAGTGCTAACGACCGAGGTGAGTGCAAGCTTGTCATTTCCAGCGTCGCGAAAAGAAGAAAAGGCTCATTTCCTCTCGAGAAACGAAAAAAAAAAAAATCATAAACGCTATACGAGAGAGACGCGAACCGATCCCCGTGATGCAAGCAGCTCAGACGAAATTTTCCGCTGACACGCATTTCATTCGCCGTGGGCTGTTCGTAACGCCGGCGAAAGCGAGAAACTCTAGAAACTTGAGAACGGAGAAGCGGAAGGTCGGAAGGGATCTGGCGCGATTTTCCACCCTCCATTCGTCGCAGAATTGTATAGAAAATGCGACGCGCGCCCGCGCTGCACCCACGCACTAGGCGGGGCGGCTGCTTCTCGCTCACGATCACGCCTCGGTACAGCGTTTCTCTGATAGAAATGTATTGCTACATATTATTGTAAGTGCTGCAGTAAATGCCATAGTAATACAGTTGTTGCTGGCACGGCGCTTTCTTATTCCATTCTGTTATTTCCCTGCGGCGGCTCATTGTTTCCGAGTACTTCATATTTTCTATTGGCAAACTCTGTTCTTGTTACGCGTATAAGTTACTGTGTTGTTTACACACACGCGCGTGTGCATTTAGTAAACTTGTAATGAATTATTCACGTGCATGTTCAAACGCATTATTATTTAATTTAATAACGTATGTTTCAAGACATTGCTATTTAATGTTACGGAGAATCATTAGACCCTACGTACAATGAAGGAATATTAGATATTAGGAATAGGAATTAGAGTTTTAGAATCAGTTTCCTCAATAAACACTTTAGACAAATAATAAGTTATGTTGCTTTTTCATATAACACATATATGTCTTATATCTTATTAATGCATTGAAAAAAAGACTGGTTATAACTACCAAATGTATAGTGAAATAGTATCAGTTAAATATTTGGTCAATGTAACTAAAAATAATTTTACTTTTTTAAATATTTAGTAACATACCAGATTTGATAATACTTACTAAACATTTAGTAAAATAAAATTATTTTTGATTATATTGACAAAATATTTAATTGATACTATTTCACTATACATTTGGTGGTTATAACCAGATTTTTTTTCAGTGTACATTGAGAGAAAATTTTTTTTGCATAACAAAAATACACTTTCTTCAAATTATATATTTTTTTATACAAGCATCTGTTTGTTCTGTTTAAGTAAAAATATTTACTTTTAAGTAAATAGACATATTATCTTTTTATATTTAAATAATAATTTTACAAATAAGCTAATAATATAATATTATTAAATTTAATTAAATTGTTTTCTTAAATTAAAAAATCTGATTTTATAGAATTGCAAGAAAAAATTACTTGATTGAAAATTATTTCATTTTATTTACATGAATATTTCAATTAAGAATTTTTTAATTTGATTACAAGTAAATAAGCTATTAGAACACACCGAGTAAATAATTTTTTTGTTTTAAGACATTTTTTTCTATCAGTGTATCCATTGTGAATTACATTCAATATTCATTGGTAGAAACAAATTCTAAAATTTTAGTTCTTATTCCTAATATCTAATATTCTTCCATTGTACGTAGAATCTTACTGTTTCAGGAGCGTAACTATTCGTTAGAATGTTCAACGATTCACTAATTCTTATTTCATGCAATTAAGTTTGCATTGAGTGTCTTTATACATATAACATGAAAGTGTATAGCCTGCAATGAATTATGGAGTATTTTGGGGATTCGACAATGATATTAGAGAGCTTAAGCTGTTTCCAAATTAATAAGATTAATTATTGTTACTTGATCTTTAATGCCGCTATGTTTAATCTAGCAGACCGTTCTATCGAGAATTGTTTTCCAGAATAATACATTTTCGCTGAAACGCGGAGCGCATTTTCCTGAGTGTAGATTCATCGGGAAACAACATCTCTTACACATCATTTACAACGCTGCGATAGTTATTGAAATACATCCATGTATTTGCCGTTATTACATAGATTCTAAAATGCACTAGAAATCTTTTCCTACCTTTTCAAGACCGACGATCAATCCCATGAATAGTCATTTTTCCTTTATGTCAAGTAGGAGGCAGCTGAGGGAGGAAGAGAGCTGACTTTTCTTGTAATTTACCAAAAATTCAATTATCCGTATTACACATGTTTCTCTATAAACGCGAGAATAAACCTTTGGACTATCGCGTGAAAGGTGAGGTGTTACGTCACGTTTTAACACGCAATTCAACATTGTGACCATCGAGAACGCAAAATTTTATCAAATCATCACCGGTCGATCGCTTTCCAATGAATGAATTATCGTCATAACGTGGGAACGATGAAGTGCGCGAAATATGCTGAGACGGAATTAATTCGCGCCATGTGCGACAAGAACAACCCAATAAAAAGTGAAAAATCCGTCATTTGCATTTTCGCGACCCCGTATTTCAATTCAAGCGCGCGCCTCGTGACATTAACGGTTCCTTATCGAAGTAGGTCACGCAGACTAACTTCTTCTAAAAAAANAAAAAAAAAAAAAAAACGGCTCAAAGGAGAGCTTCATATCCGGATAAGAAAAAAAAAAGATGAACTGTTACGGCCTGCACATGCTCCTTGCTCCTTCGCATTTCTTTGCGGAGTACACAGAAATCGATCTATTCTGCTTTGGCACGTCGTCGTACGGATGCAGGTTCGTCAGCTCGATACTGCACTGAAAAAAAAGTCTGGTTATAACTATCAAATGTATAGTGAAATAGTATCAATTAAATATTTTGTCAGTATAACCAAAAATAATTTTATTTTACTAAATGTTTAGTAAGTATTATCAAATCTGGTATAAGTTACTAAATATTTAGAAAAGTAAAATTATTTTTGGTTACATTGACCAAATATTTAATTGATACTATTTCACTATACATTTTGTAGTTACAACCAGTCTTTTTTTTTCAGTGTGAGCGGTAAACATGTTCTGACATTTAGAGACCCGAATTATTATAACTAAATCAGAAGATCGCGAGAGCGTTTCGCAACGGGAAAGTGCACGCTCGGCAACGATTACGTCGCAGCTTTACGAGGCTCCCGACGCCATAAAGTCGACAGGTGTCAAAGGTAGCTTAAAAGCTCGACGGTGACGTGCAATTGCTCGCGTCATTAACACGTTTACATGCACTACTACCTTTGTTCCATTCAGCTGTTAATTAATTTGTCGTTTGATCGTTAGGTGTCGATGAAATTAGTCCTCTGTATGAATAGAAAATTATCGGCTTGTTAATACAGCTCAGCGTGCTCTCCAGCACAAAATGTCATGTGCGTACATATTTTCTAGCGGTAATAATCTTCGAATTATTTCGGCAATACCTGTCGATATTCATTATACTCCCCTTTCACGATACGTTATTATTTATGCTATTAATAAATTAAATTGCCTTCTTTTTCTATTTGCGAATTATAATTGCTTGATGTGCATTTTTAGGATGTTGCCTACTACACGGAGTAAACAGGAGTGTAAATAAAGACTCAGCGGCGAGAGAAGACGTGGAAGATTTAAGATATTTGTTCACCGTAAATAATTCGCCAAATTAATCTCGTACAAAATACTCGTACATCTAACTGCAATCTAAACTTTACTTTAAGTTTTTCTCGCGTTCCTCAGAACCGTTATCAACAATGTAAACAAAAAATATAGGAAGAATACATTCTTTTTTTGTTAATCTATTTCTCTAGCGTTTTTGTAATACTAAAATTTTTAAATAAACAATAAAATATACGAGCTCGTCAAAATAAAAAATAATAATTTAAAATCAGTCACATCGACGAGCATTATAGCGTACACTGTTAAAAATATCATAAAATTTCAAGAACTTTTAATATACAATGGTAAATGATATTTAAATCACTCGTAACTGAAATAATTTTTAATGTACATGTTAATAAAATTAAGTTTAAGTGAATTAAAATATATGAGTGTACTGAAATTTAATATACTTTTAATACAAACGTAAATGAAATAATACAAACAAGTAATATAAACGTTAATAAAATTTAAGATATTAGTAAATGAATATTCATATACTGCATTGCTTTTCATTCATTACTTTTCATTTACGGGCTTGAACCAAGCTTCCTTTACATGTTAATTAAAAGTCATTAAGAAATTTCTAACAGCGTAGGTGGTAGCTTAATTAAACATTACTTTAAGACAAAAGTTGTATTTAAAGAAAAATTACATCAAGTCACGATACATGTTTTAATTTTACTTGGTCTTCTTCAGTCGCAGATACAAAAAATTAAGAACGTAATATTTAAATTTCTTTTTCTAAAAATATTTAAAAGATTGTAAAATTGACTAAAAATTCAAAAAGAAAAATTTTGAAATTATTAAAATATAAACAAAGAATTTCAGGAAGACATACCGATATTATTAACACTGTTTAAATTAATAATGATTTTACTTTTTACTATCACTCCGTTTAACGAAATTGTGATAAAGTGTTATACTACGTACTTATACCATTTATTATAGTTTCCATTTTAAATCAACCTTTTTACTTACATTATGATTAGTTATTTAGTTTGCCCATAAAAAAGTTGTACTCGCAAGAAAAATTCCCATTCAAGAAACTTCACGTTAAGAAACATTGCACTATTATACTGGACGGAGAGCATTTAATGGTAGCCTTCGCGTAAAAATAGCGATAAAGGCGTAGTGCCAGTGAAAGAACGTCGACTTTCGCTATTACGATCCTAAAAACTTCGCCCGTTAGTGCCGAACCCTCGACATAACATAATTAAGGCGTGTAATATCATCCCTAAACTTATGACTGCTAATTTTAAAAAGCTCCACGGTCGCTCCCATCTCGGCTTCGAAAAATATGCCGCGGGGGATTTACGCAGATAAACGTTACCACCATTCGCTTCGTTTGGAATTGAAGGTCACTTATTTTTATATATTTTTGATGAAATCTTAATATAAGCACCACTGGGGAATATACATCCGCGTATACGGCGAGCCAAGCTTTGCTGCCTATCTTATCGGAACAGAGAAAACAATTTCATAGAATCATAGCTCTTTGAATATACGTAGGAAAGATTTCCGATAAATCGGAGAAAGCGCACGCTATTCAATGCTATACGCGTAATCCATACGCGAAATCTCATTTTTCAATGGAGCGGAGTACATCATTCGTCATTCGATAGGTCGTGTTGTTCTGGCATGAAAAATATATATTTAGGGCGTGTTTATATCCCTTCTTTATTTTTATTGTTTTTTTTTTCCTGATCCCAGCTTTCTATGCTCACCGATATTATTAACACAATCGTAAAAAGCTTATGCTTTCACATATCGTATTTTATTGATAAATTTTTATACGATTTTCATTTGGTATAAAACAATGTGATGTAATAGTATCTTCAAAACTTCCATTAAAGAGATTGTCGCACATAAAATCTTAATATCTTTTTTAGCGAAACATTGCTGAGTTTAACGCTTTTAAAAGTGCAATAAAGAAGTTTGTAATAATATTTGTTATTAGATAAATATAATGACCCTAATTTCCTAATTGATTGAAAAAAAGCCTCATAGTTTGATATGGTATAGTTTTGAATTGGCTATTGATATTTTCTAATTGATGTGCGATTTATTAATTCATAATAAAACTGAAGATACTTTCAGTAAAGTGCTCGCTTTTACTTCTAATAAACTGTCGGCGTTAGCGCAATTTCCACGTGTGAATACATGTTTAATTAACTCCAATTTGAACTAGACAGCTACGACAAAATTTAATTCACCGCGCAGGACGCAATTCTCTCTTTTTTTTTTATTCACTTCATTGCGGATTTTCCTTTCGCACGCTCTCAACTTAATACGGTTATTTATCACGGCTGTGGTGACCAATAAGTCAGGAAGCGGACGCGGATACGATAGTTTCCGCGAATGTCTG
Source organism: Solenopsis fugax (assembly GCA_003595255.1). Classification (NCBI taxonomy): domain Eukaryota; kingdom Metazoa; phylum Arthropoda; class Insecta; order Hymenoptera; family Formicidae; genus Solenopsis; species Solenopsis fugax. The sequence continues at coordinate 43,069 of QKQZ01010471.1, read as the reverse complement.
CGCAAACACAGGCACATTGCCATTTTCATCTATCACGAGATTATATTTCTCCCGATGTCATAAATTACACTCTATATGCGCAGATACGAATCGTGACCGTCCATTAGAGCGCCGACTGTTGCGTCCAACTGCATGCTACACGCCTAGAAGCTGTGTGAAATAACATTCTTAAGCCAAAGAAAATATTTATATTACACTCAGCGATATTTTAAAAATGATTACACTGAGAAACAAGAGGATTGTTTTCTATTCCTGCGTTGGACTGCACTCTAGAACGTTCCTTTTTGCTTTTACTAATTTCAAATATACCTATTTCATTTTAAGTGCATGCTATAAAAAATAGACCTAAGGTTTGTATTTTTAAACACCTGAGTGATGATTGTTAAGTATTTTTAGCTGCTGAAAAAGAATACAATGTTTAGAAAGTTCCGTCATCCACAAATTTTGAGAAAAATATGATCAAAGAGGCAAAAAAAATTTTTTTTAAGGCTTTTGAAGATAATTATTATACCATTGGTAGTAATTTTTTTTAAATTTTGTTAGTCCCACGCGAAAGTATTAACTTTTATTTTTAAAATGCACTTTGAAATGCACATTTTGCTGTGATTTTTTATTTTCGAGAGAACAATTTAAAGATAGCTCTTTTTTCCATGTAACACACACCTAACAGCTGAAATTTGACCTTTCTTTTTTTTCATCACGAGTGTCGTTTCTGATATACAACTTTTGTCTGCTAAACACGAATCCGTCGTCTAAATTTGGCTATTACAATTTTAGAAAAGCAACAAATTTTAAGGTTTATTGTTTTTGGCCTCTCTGATACAATTTTTCTCAAAATTGTGACAGTTGAATTTAATCGACGGTTTCGTGTTCAGCAGCCAAAAGTACATTGAAAATGACATTCACACTCGCGATGCAAAAAAGGTCAAAAAGGTTTGTCGGACAGTGTTGTATGGACAAAGTTATCTTCAAATTGTTATACCTCGAAAATGAACAATCATATTGAAATAAACTAAAGGGCATTTTAAAAGTTGATACATGGCATTGACAAAATTTAAAAAAAAATTTGTCGCTGATACTGCAACATCATAAAAATTCTCAAATTCTTCGTGTTTGGCATCTTTTCTTTTGAGTTTCTAAAAATTGAAGAGTAATAGAATTTTTAAAAGTGCGTATCCTTTCAGTATAAAAAGCTCTACAAGAAATATTCATTACTTGTGGAGAAAACAAATGTTGATCAAATATTTATTTCTCTGTATTATTAATCTATCTGTTATTATATGAATTTAATATCAGATGGAAAATATTATATTTGTAGAAAAAAATACATCATGAGCGCCAAACAATAACACAAACAGTGACGAAGGTTCCTCGATTGCAAGGTAAAAAATGTAGCACCTTAATTTTGAAATTAAAAAGAAATATCACTGAAAATGCGCGAGTGAAAAAAAGATTATCGTGCCAGTGAGAAATGTTCCATGTGTACAGAAATATTAAACAAAATGGCCCAGATATGTATTTATCACAAGAGTGATAATACTCATGAAAGGCCGACTGTTGTAATTTACGAGAGCCCGCGTGAATTTTCTAGTCCTGTGCGCGAAATTTCTGTTCCGCTTTTCCAACCATATAGTAGTAATATAAAGCCTAATGCACAATGAAAAGCACAAGTGCAACGGGAACAGGGAATAATACAGGAATCAGATTTCAACCTATGTAAAATTGCGTATTAATTCAAAATAAAAAATGTAGGAACATGGAACAGGTAATAGGAATAAATTTTCAATGAGTTGTGGATTTCTATTCTCTGTTGCCTGTACCTGACCAATCGCAGTGATTCGATTTTATACGAGCTCTCTTGAGATTCCCTTATTTTCTGTTCCCATATTAAGCTTAAAGATTAATGCACAATGAAAAGCATAGGCAATAGCAACAAGAAATAACCCTATAAGCACTACAATATTCCTAGAATATTATACGAATATTATACGAAATTATTAAAAATTAAAATAATATTAAAATAATATTCCGAGAATATAATATTTTTTAACATTATAGGAATGAAAATATTCTACGAATATTATTTTTGTTCAAAAATTAATGTGAATTATTATATATAAAATATATATTCATAAATTTTATAATTATTACATTTAAAAGTTATAATATGTCTGATAACTGAAAATATTGAAGTAAATAATTTTATTTACTTCTCATATAATATTATTAGGAATGGATATATAATCATTTTTTATTAATATTACATATTACGGAAATATTATTTAATATTAAATAACATAACGCTTATAGTGAAGGAACAGTTCAATATATTAAATGAGGAAAACATATAAAGAGTTTTTCGTTCAAGATATTGAGCTGTTCCTTATTCCTTGTTGCTATTGCCTGTGCTTTTCATTGTGCATTAGGCTTAAGGCATATAGCCGATTAAATCCAGCTGGCAGACGAATTGCATGCGGAACGGCGCGAGCGCTCGAACTCGGAACTTCAGTTACGCGCGTCATAACGTTTGCAAATGCGACATCGTGTTATCGGTAACGCGGTCGCTGTTCGACAATTCCCATCGCGGGAAATGTAAATGTTGAGAATTTCTGATACACATAAATTTCAGGTCGCGAGAATATATCGCTCCTTGCGCTTATAAATTAGGCAATTAACAACATGAGCTGTTAGAAAATCGGCTACATCGATACATCATTTACTGCGATTTACTGCGCAATTTGCAATAATCGTGACAACAAGATTTCAATACTGCAAAATATAGGTTAAACTTTCCGGTAGAATCGCATTTCGTAGTATAAATGCAGTTAGTTGAAACTAGTGCACGCGCATTGTTGCCCGTACTTTCGCAAGATTTGCAATTCATGCGTGATCATAATAGACACACGATGTAGAATCCAAAGGTCGAAGTCACACGGAAATGAATTCAACATTTTAAGAATGGATTTTTTCGCAGCCGCAGTCGTGATTAATTTAAATATCTGGAATGTTCATTGAGAGAAAAAATTATAGTGATGGCAATTATAAGAGGACAACCATGTAAAATTTGTTAATAAAATTATAATATATAACTAAGTGAACTATGTTATAATTATTGCACTTAGTTAATAATTAAGAGAAGTAATAAAAAAATAGTTGTAATTATTATTATATTATATAGTTTATTACAACTATTTTTTATTAGTGAATTACATTTATAGTTATTGTAATAACTATATTATATAGTATATTACAACTATTTTTTATTAGTGACCTTTTTATTAGTGAACTATATTATAGCTATTGCAACTAAGTTAATGATTAAGAGAACTAGTAAAAAATAGGTGTAATATACTATAATATAGTAATTACAACTATTTTTTATTAGTTTTCTTAATCATTAACTTAGTTGTAAAAGCTAAGCTATAATATAGTTCATTAATAAAAAAGGTCACTAATAAAAAATAATTTTAATATACTGTATAATATAGTAATTACAACTATTTTTTATTAGTTTTCTTAATCATTAATTTAGTTGCAATAACTATAATATAGTTCACTTAACTATATATTATAATTCTATTAACAAATTTTGTATGGTTGTATCCTTATAGTTGCCACCACGACAATTTTTTCTCTCAGTGTTCAATACGCTTTATACTCAGAATTTTCCTTCATTTCCAAATCGAAATTTTCCGATCCACAGTTTAAACAAAGAATTCATTTATTAAAACAGTGCGGCGGTTATTTCGCTGCTACGAGATCAACGGTAGTTATTGCTAATTATACGCGTTGCAATCGAACGCACGTCGAACTTAATAACGGCATAAAGGCTCCCCGTATGCAAAGGCCGCGCTGATCAGCGAAATGACACGAGCAGGCAGAAAAGCGAGGAGCGAGTCGCGTGGTCTGCCTTTAATATTCCCGATGTGTATGTATGTATATTCGCGTTGCCGCATTTCATCAAGGGTAACCTGGATCAAATCACGGCGGTGTCCCACCGGCTGTTTCCGACCGCTGGAATCGTTTCAGAAATGGAGCTTGCATTATGCCACGCTCAACGTGCCGAATAATATAGCCGGGGTATATAAGGGAAGAGCGTGTTTGCACGTGCACAGGGTAGGACGAACGAGAGAGCGATGAGTGTCTCGGACAAGAAGAGCTTGCGGCACCGAAAGCATATCACAAGTAGAAAGCGAAGTTCCTAGAGAAACTGAGAGAGAGAGAGCTGGCAATCGGCCAGATGTGGTGCAATTTACATCTCGATTAGGAAATTGGCTTTCGCATGGACTCGCTTGTGTACCTGTAAAGATATTTACTATCGTCCTACTTCAAAGGTCACCGCGGCATGATCGAAGCACGGAGAGAACGTTGGCGTTCGCGGAAGAACAGAAGTCCTTCGAAGAAGAAATAGCCGTTTTTCTCATTTTCGAAAGGAGAAAAGAAAATTGAATTTTGCCGTTCCATGCGATATCCTTGGATTTGATCTACGATATTTTATTTTAGTATAGCGCGCGGAACGTAAAACACAATTTTTCTCGATCCTTTGGACAAAGAATGAAATTCAATCGATTACATACTAAAATTATGCTCGGTTTGTTATATTTTATCGTATAATTTATTGTGTTCATTCTGTCTCGATAACGCTCGATACATATAAATGCCAAGAGAAATAGATCGTTGAAGTCTTTGTGAATATAACATGAACATTTTTAGATGATAATTTAAGAGTTGTAAATGTAAATTGAACAATACCTTTTTAGTAATAAAATCAATAAGTATTATTGTGTTAATTTTTTATAAATATTTAAAAATTACTTTATACATTAAAAAAATTGATAACTATTAATTTAATCGTCGCAAAATTACCGTTCTCAATTTATCAGAGTTTCAATTCTTATTTATATAATAAATTGCAAATAATTGCAATTTATCATATAAATTATAAAAGATATTCTCTTTCAACTTTCAATATCCCAATAAAATGTTTGAATTTTTAAAACCTAAATTATCGAGATGATAAAAATGAAGTTTCAGTCCGTCACCAACTTATTCATGAATTTTGCATAAAGTAATGCATACGTAGATTGAAAGTTTTTATCATTCCGTCGAGGGATTTGAGGGGACCGCGATAATCCTTGATTAAAATCTCCGAAGTTCGCAAGTTGTTCAAACCCACAGCGATAATTTTTACGAAGTATTAGTAATAGAACGCTATGATAAAACATGTATATGCGTGAAAGGCAAAGATATTGAATCTCAGTTTTAGTTTCGGTAAGTTTTCGTTTACAGTGGAAGGTATTTAATCTTCGACTACCTCTTTCGAGAGTCTCTCAACATTTCTCCTTATGTAATCACGCTGACAGAGTTCGGGGACATCATAGTCGAGACACGATCTGCGACAGATCTATGAGTTAGATGTTAATATATTTACGTTCGCTGGGTCAAGGTTATTCAAGTAGAGAGGGATCGGTTACGAATTAGGTCATTTCATGCTTGCATATTATGTCTTATAATTAGCGTGCTATCGGAAATACATTTGACATTTAATTCTGACCTATTAATACTTTCTTTAAATTTGCATTTTATGAGAAAAAGAAACTGTTAAATACTTTGAATTAAGAAGTAATGCGTTATAGAGACATAAAAAGAGAGAAATTTGTTAGAAAATTGTATTTTAATCTTTATACAATTTTTATGTATATGATGGAGTTTAAACTACACTGATTGTCAATGTTTAACTTTATGAAAGCTTCCAAACCATTATGTTACAGTTGTAGGAATTGAATCAATTTAATCGATTGTTTGCCGTTTTTTACGATTGAGAAAGATTAAATAAAATCAAAACGTTATATTGATATGTAATATTTAAAATACTTGAATATAAACTATTTTTATAATATTCCATTTTATTTGTTCGGTTGACCTTGATCCTATTTGAGAATTATATGATTTTTTTTACATATGATTCCTCTATTCATTCTGCATATAGAAATATTTATTTTATAAAATATAAAATATCTCGTAAATTAATTACTCTTTTGATAATTATATCTTAATAATTTACAGGCCAATGAGATAAATAAATTGGTACAAAGAAAACATAGTTGTTTTTCAGAAAAATTTTACAAATTGCACAATGCAATTATATATTTTTTTAAAAGCAATTACGTATTTCGTTTACCAATTAATTTATCTCATTATTCTGTACAAAAATATTCAATTACGATCAAAAAAAATTTACAATATATTTTAGATTTTATAACTTTAAAAATATTTCATAAGCTATTCGTCGATTTCGTTGATAACTCTACCTTTAATACTTTTATTTACAAAATAATTAGAGAAATCATGTAAAAAATCATATAATTCATTTAAGAAAATGACTTATGTATGACTTAAAAAAAAACCGATTATTTCGAAAATTGATTTTACTATTTGTCCCTTTTTAGAAAACTTTCATCTGGAACATTTTTTTTAATGCTTTCTTTGCAAGATATCCAAGTGTCTTAGTTTAAATGCCTCATCAGATGTAATCGTGAAATTTTAATCAATTTACAATCATGAAAATGATTGACACACAAAACAATTTACAATAATAATAAAATCGCAATGGGGGAAGGAGGGAGATTCTTAATACTTGGACTTAAAATATATTTACATTTTCTATTGCATAAGCAATCACGCTCCAAGTAAGCAATCAAATACTGTTACAGATGGGAATGGCGCAACAGGAAGCCGGTGCATCGGGGCCAGTCACGCCGGAGGAAAGTGGAAAAACCTTAAGCAAGTTATTGCAGCTGGGGAACATCATAACGGCGGGAAATGGTAGGTCTCGTTGTTTACCTTACCTTTTAATGTTTGCATTAAACCGCACACGATTATTATAACAGAACCCAATTTCATCTCTTTATTCATTTAACGTCAACTTTCTCTATATCTCAATTACAAAACTATGCACGAGAGGAAATTTCGCATTGAAACGTCACTCTAAAACTGCAATTTAAAAGACCGATTCCCCCTTCCGCGCCTCATCTCGCATCTTCAGAAGTGCATTTCAAAGAAGCTTCAGCTTACTTTACATACTTTATGTGTGCTTTTCAATTAACATCAACGACCAAGTCACTGTTAGTACAAATCATAGTATAAATCGCGTTTGAATGTCGTACAATCGGAATTGTACCATTTCTTCGCGTCCTACTTCTCTCCGTAATTTCTTGTTACGTCACTTCAAATTCGTGCAGTTTTCCTCACGTTCGTACCTGACCTGACTGTAGAATAAAAGCGTCCGCTCGAGAATGATTTCGCGAGCATTTTTATTTCACGACAATCTCTCTCTCTCTCTCTCACACACACACTCGAATCCACAGAGTTTGTATCTGTGCGTGAAGTGCAAACGGTATTTCGTGTCGGACATAGCACTTGCATAAATATCAGGCCGTGTTTGCCCAATTATACGGCGCTGCGTTAGGGGATGAAAGCGCGCGGGGTGGAGAGGCGCATAGGGCAGGGAGGCGAATGGGGGTCGAGGACAGTCCGGGCAAGGGCGTTTCCACGGCTTTTCATCGGCAGCGTGCATTTTCCTTTTCCTCTCATTTTCCACGATATACGACCGAAAGCGCCACGTACATACACCGCACGCTGCGGCAGAAATATTAAAGACGAATGCTGCACCAGGGCTCAGGGTGCTCGCAGCTGCAGCAATGGCCTCGACGCACCTGCGCGGCCATCTACGCAAACGTATCACGCCACGCCGGTTGTTTCGATACAATGCTGTCTATTTTGATTTATGCGCCCTCGGCGAGTCGAAGAAACGTCATGCCGCAATTTATCAGCGTAGGGTATTGTTATGCGCGATCCATCGAAAGCTTTTGCCGGCCAAGTTTTTGCGAATGAGCTTGTTCCCCTTGTCCCCGACGTCTGAATAAAATTACTCCGCTCCACTTCTACCGATGCGTTTCGCTGATGGCTTTTTAATATAGATGTAATGTCTTGGTGCCGCGCGCGCTCCTCTACCTCGTATTTTACCGCTATTGGCAAACATAATTAATAGTCCCGCGCGGCTGCGTAGGACTTTAATGCTTTTACTTCGCTAAAAGGGAAGGTACGAATTCAATTTGCATTTTTTACATTACTCGACGTAGGACACCGGAATACTCTCCCGCGCGCGCGCGCGCGCGCAGGTATGTACAGTGAGTTGCCTTGATGCCTGGGGTTCGATTTTAGGGATCACGTTTCTTTCTTAGTTATTTTTATGTTCATGACCGAATGCTGCCTCGTGATCGTTGACGCAGCATTCGGTCATGAACGTAAAAAATAACTAAAAAAGAAACGTGGTCCCTAAAATCGAACCCCAGGCATCAATGCAACGCACTGTACACGTACACACAGCCAGATCATCTCAACTTGCAGCCGCGTTTTCACAGATATGCCGAAAGCTTAAAGGGTACTTGGTGATGTTCAAAGGATATACCAAAATACGGAGCGAATATGCATCATTCATAGCCGATTTGCCAAGAGAAATTCGGTTGGAGCATATTCGCGAGCTCGATTATAAAACGATCCATCACCAATTGGCGACGAGAATCGATCCCGAAACTGATTCACGCATACAAATGCTGTGATGAAATTTTGTCCATCCATCAAATTTTTTGGATTCTGTGGATTACAACACTTTTCGAGAAGGAAAATAAAAAATCTAACGGAAACGCGACGTGTACAGTTTCTCTTCACTATTACTGTACGAAATAAAAGTGCTGTGTTAGAAGGAAAATCCACTTGATCGATCGAGAGAGAGAGAGAGAGAGAGAGAGAGAGAGAGAGAGAGAGAGAGAGAGAGAGAGAGAGAGAGAGAGAGAGAGAGAGAGAGAGAGAGAGAGAGAGAGAGAGAGAGAGAGAGAGAGAGAGAGAGAGAGAGAGAGAGAGAGAGAGAGAGAGAGAGAGAGAGAGAGAGAGAGAGAGAGAGAGAGAGAGAGAGAGAGAGAGAGAGAGAGAGAGAGAGAGAGAGAGAGAGAGAGAGAGAGAGAGAGAGAGAGAGAGAGAGAGAGAGAGAGAGAGAGAGAGAGAGAGAGAGAGAGAGAGAGAGAGAGAGAGAGAGAGAGAGAGAGAGAGAGAGAGAGAGAGAGAGAGAGAGAGAGAGAGAGAGAGAGAGAGAGAGAGAGAGAGAGAGAGAGAGAGAGAGAGAGAGAGAGAGAGAGAGAGAGAGAGAGAGAGAGAGAGAGAGAGAGAGAGAGAGAGAGAGAGAGAGAGAGAGAGAGAGAGAGAGAGAGAGAGAGAGAGAGAGAGAGAGAGAGAGAGAGAGAGAGAGAGAGAGAGAGAGAAAGAATGAGCGCGATATCGAACATCGCAAAAAAATCTTGAGCTTACTTTATTTTTAAACCCGCTGACGAAACAAAAAACGCTAACGAAGACAAGTGGGAAGTGTTATAAAAATATTCTCTAGGCAAGCTGAAATCAACTGTGCGAGGCGGGATACAAATGACAATGATTCGATGGGGTGGGCAAAGAAAGTTTTTCCCACCGATGGGACTTACTTTTCTCATTTCGCGTGACGTGAATCGAGCCGCAAATTTTCGCTCTTTTCATTTGTGTTTCGCATTACGTTAAATTCCACCATTTAACGATTCCGCGTAAAAATACTTTGTTTCTTTATCTGCCTGCTTAAAAATAGATGTGTGTTTCGTAATTTATTATTTATTATCATCCGTACGATGTTTTAAAAATCATAAATGTGATAAAACGGACAATGGACGATGAACAATGGACTCTCTTTTAACAATACGAAAATTATGTAGGGTTAATGAGAGTGCGGCGCGGTTATTAATACGCAAATTAAATTATAAATACTTTCAAAGTTTAATATGCATAAATTAAGTAAAAAACAAACATTTTGACTCGCTTACTTCTCATTAATATCGTTACTATCACTTTCGTTTTTTTTTTTATTTGAGCGTACGTTTATAAAACAATGATTTTAAACGTGTGTTTGTCTCAAAATAAACTCAGCAGGATTTGTCACTGTCTAAAAGAGTATTAATTATAAACTCAATGTTCTTTTGATGAAATCTCGAAGGCGATAATAATGCTCTATCAACCATACCCATAACTCTCCTCTTTTTTTCCTCTTTTTTATAAAAGAGGGTGTGAGAATAAAAAATTGAAGTATCTAACTGAAAAATTGACTCATGATAGCAAACTCTATAAAATTGTTATTCTTAGTAATTGTAACACATCTAAAAAATAATCACCTCCTATTTCTGTTATAAATTGCACTTTTAAATAGAATGAGTTGAACGTTTTAAGTATGAAATTAATTAAATAGGATAGAACAGCCTACGTATCTAAAATAAAAAGGTAGAATAATTCTAATGATCGTTAAAGCCTTATTGTTATTCTCCAAATCTTGCGCGACTAACAATAAGTCAGCAATAATTGAATGAAGTGAAGATCCCCGAGTAATGAATTTGTACGATATTTTATATAGACAGAAATCAGATGAATAAATATTAGAATGAGAATTGCTTAATACATCCATATAAAAAAATATTAATGAACGACGTTGATGAAAAATACGAATGACGTAACATTATGTAAGCCGATTTGTGTTGAAATAATAGAAAAAATAAATTTATTTTGCAATAAACTATTTTATATCATAGAGAGAAAGAGAGAGAGAGAGAGAGAATAGACAATCGAAATTAATTATGAGTTGTAATTTATCTCTAAAGATTCTCTTCCGACTAAATTCTGATTCTGGGAAAAGAAGAAACGTGCCAATTGCGAGGTAGAAGGAATACGATAAGTCTTTCGACAAGACCGGCTTTGCGAAGATCGATCTTTCATTTCCTCGGGGGTCTAATACACGTTTTGTTCGCCCGATCGTTAAGTAATGATGTTTAAGCCTTTAATCGCAATCACAAACGATCAGACGTAAAGAGAAGTGAGTTAATGTCGTTCTACCGACGAAATGGGCAGTTCTAATTAATCCGCTTCGTCCCCGCCGCGTCCCGGGCCTTCGCATTCGACGATTCGACTCCGCCTCATCTATTGGCGGAGATTCGCAGCTCGAGAGTTTCCCGGGAATTTCGCCTATAACCTTCTGCAGACCTCGCTGAAGCTCTCACCCACTGAACCTCTCCAACCCTAAAGGGGAGAAACGGATACTTCCCGGCGAAACTTCTGTGAAACACGCTAGTTAACCCGGTGAATATGGTGACTTTATTTCTCAGATAATCGTGATGATTAACAAAATTTAGACGAATGGTATTATATTTTGTCTTTCTGCGAAAACACCGAATCGTAAGCGATTATTATTATGATGATTGACGTATCGTAAGACACACATTCAGAATGCGACATGCGGATTCGCAAAGCTATAAATTTGCTAAATGAATGAAGTGTATCAATTGGCAAAGAAATCCCTTTTATGATAGTAATATATATTCCTGTATACACAGAGAAAAAGGTTTCTTTAGATTCAGCATTTTTATTTATTTGACTGAAATTTATTTCATTGAAATAATATATGCTTATATGAAACATTATTTGTTTGAATAAAAATTTTGTCGTTTCGTTAAAAAAATCTCCATTATTTGACAGAAATAACACTAATAAATTTGAAGTAATATCTTTCAACCAAATAATATATTATTTTATTACAATAAGTATGCGAACAATGAAACAAATAATTTATTTATATGAAAATGGCAAAATATATTGACATATTATATCTTTCGTTTCAAACAAATGAATTATTTAAGACGAAGATATAAGATTGTTTCAAATTCAAATAATTGTACTTATTGATTCAAACATTGGTTTGTTTGAACTATTCCAAATAACAAATTTGTTTGGATACAATAAAATTTATTAAGTTTGAAGAAATCGTTTTCTCTATGTATCTATCAGACTTAAAAAGTAATCCAACATTTATGTACATATATGTATATGTGTGTGTGTGTGTGTGTGTGTGTGTGTGTGTGTGTGTATGTGTATGTGTGTGTATTGGATAAATAATACTGAATCCTAAATAAAACCGCAAAGCTATATCAATAAATAATTTCGAAATTAAATTGAGGAATATTTATAAAAAATTTCGAAAGTAATTTCATCTTCAAATAACAATAAACAGAAAAAACGGGAGGCAATTCATAAATATTAAAAACAAAGAAATAGAATTGCACCTCTAAAAAATAGCGGTCGACATCCCTTTTCATTTCGCTTCCTCGCCAGAAATTTAAGCTATTTGCGAGGGTGACCGGATAACGCGAAGCGTCGAGATGATGGAGTCGTGAAGTCGACATAAACGGAAGAGCTCGGGCGAAGGAAACTTCCACAGGAGAGTAGAAAGTTCGACAAAAGCGTCGTACAAGCCGGGGACTGAACGGTCCTGTGAAAAATGCCAGCATATGTTCGGAAGGGATGGAACACGGAGACACGTACTAGCAGCTGGGTAACGATACGAGAGAGATGCGGATGCCCTCGGGGTGAACACAAGGGAAGAGGGAAGCGATGGAATAGTAACTGTTATTTACACCTGGAGCACCCGCACCATACGATATCCGCCCGCAATTCCCGCGAGCCCATCGGCGATGCACGTACTCTTCTTCTTTTCGTTCTTCATAGTGTGACCATCAATTTGGGATTTTGAAATTGTCTGTTGGGAGATTACGAAACTATTACACGTGCGCGATTTTCTTCGTGGATAAAATAAATTCAACTATAATCAAAGATATATCAGATAAAAGATTTTTAACTGTTGCTAAGAGGCAACTTTTAAAATTCACAATAAATATTAATTTTAATACACACGCACACACGTATATGTATATAATCTATGTTATGCATACATATATTATAGAGAAGAGTTGCTAAATACTGATCGCCTAAATCGTACTTCATCAATGTTTTATATTTTTGCTTAATATAAGCAACAGTGACAAAAATATGAAATAAATGAGAAATGAAATAAACGAGTAACAGACAAAAACTTAACAAGTTGCATCTTATTTAGTGCGTACTAACAACACTTTAAAAAATCAGTTACAACTGATTTTAATTTTTTATTAATTTATGTAGCTAATAGCAATGTTATCATCAATCATCAAATCAATTATGTAATTTTATACTAAATTTTTATATTTTCATAAATAAAATTATTGTGGAATATTTTGTTATTGCATATACATATTTGCAATTATCATAAAGATTAAATCGATATTTTTAAAAAAATCTATCAGTTTCCTAAATCAAATCACCATTAATTTTATTATAAACAATATCAAGGTTGCCACAGAAAATAAATTTTAAGGTTTAACTTCATGTTTTTTAGATGACAATGAAAAATTTTCCATGTTCGATATTAATCTTAAAAGGACATAGGGTAGATCGAGGCGAATTAGATTACAGAGCGAATCGGATCATTATAAGCTTTGAGACAGTTATCATTAATTTTTTTATTTCATATGATCTATTTTATCTACCTTGATCTATCTACCTATATATCCTAGATAGATAAAAACGAGACTTAATTTTGCAAATTCTTTATTAAAAAACGGAAAGAAACATACAAGTCGTATTTATTTCATTGTAAAGATTATACTTTTCTCTATTCGACATTTAAATTCTATTAAAAAAATAATACAAAATGACGTCACTATTTAAGTTTACTTAAATCATGTTTTGGTATTTATGGTAATCACTACTGTTCCCATAGGACTCAGAAAGCAAAATAATACGAGCTTTATAAAATTGAAACTTGTAGTGCTTGATGTAGCCATTTTTTCAAATATTGTGTTTATACAAAATAACAGGCTGGTCAAAGGCAACAAAGTGGTTTTTTATTTATAAATTTACTCGGTTTTTGGATGTAACAAAAAAGCATCATAAAAAAATCATACGTTAAATATACTAGTTTCTAGTGTTTAAAAACACGTGAGTGAATTTACAAATCGATGGGTCAAACTGTCTTCAAAATATCACGTTAAGTAAATAAAATTTGAAGCAACATCATTATATATAACCTTTCAATAAAATTTAAATGTCAAATAGAAAAATTATGATCTTTACAACAATAGAATAAAAGCGACTTCTCTATCTTCCTATTGGGAATAATTGATAGTTGGTTACTTTACTTGTTACTTACGTCTTACCGTTAAAAATTTTCTACATACTATACGGCTCTAACATGTAAGAAATAATTTATAACGTTTTAAACACATTTGACTATAAAAAAATGTTAGATATAACATTTAAAAAATCACAAGTATTCTTTAGAATAAGAGCATTTAAGGAAATTGTGGGCAAAGTTCAAGTTCTAAACTTTTTTTATATTTTTTTTTATATCTTTCCCTGAATGATTTAAATGCATGACTTTTCCCAGTTTTACTTGTTTTTTAGATTTGTATTAGCAACCGTAAATATAAGACTGATACGAATAATAAAACTAATGATTGATATTAATAAAAATATATTAATTGCAAAAATAAATTCAAGCCAGTTTTATTTTGATGTCCTTATCTTTTCATTTTTATTATTAATTATTAAATATTTAACCCTTTTTCTCGATCTAAATTATTAATAAAATAAGTATTAGTTAATGATTCCTTATATTTTAAATTAATTAAATTCATAAATTCGATACTTTCAAAGGTGATGTAATTTAAGACACTGACAGATAAAATTTAAGCGACCGGTTGCCTAAATCGTACCTTTTGCAGTATGTATGTTGCTAAAAGGTTCATAGTAAATTAATATGCTATTGGCGAAAGAAATATTGCACTAATAGATATTTGAAACATCAAGCTACAATTTCCAATATTCATTTGCGTACACATCAGTACCAAAAAGAAAATATAACAAAAATTAATTTAAGTAGTACGCACTTGGCAACTCTTCTCTGACATTACTGATTTTCAAAAAGAAACATATTATTATTTATTCGTTGCAATATCAGAAATAATTAAAAAATGCTTAATTAAAACAAAATAAAACTGTTCTAAATCTCAAGTAGGTCATCACCGTCATCGTACGAGTCTCATCTCACAAATAACTGGTGTCTTTGTTAGCTGATTAAGAATAGCTGTTGCGAATCTGCGATTTCGCAACGTTTCACCTGCTCGAAGGATCCTTCCTGCGGCGGAGCCGCTTAGGATTGGCAATGATTTGTAAACCCGAATCAACTCTCCGGGGCTTCGTAGAGTCAACGCGGTAGAGTATCTGCTTCTCGTGTGGCTTCGATCCCTCTAGTGATTGCGAGCTTGTGTGCGTTATACGTAAAATATTCAAATCTACATCCGCTATATCGATTTTCATCTTGCTCTCCCCCTCTCTATTCATCTCTCCTCCGCCCGCCGCCGCTCGTTTCTTTAATCCCTCCTGGCAACGCGCTTTTTCATTGCCCTTCAGGTACAACTACGATCTTCGATCTTTGAAGATTTACTTTCTGATCCTTCCATCTCGGTAGACCTCTTTCAAACGATTCTGTAGACATTTTACGCGTATTTGCCATTCGCGATGAAATGAGAAAATGCAGATAACTGTCTTTCTTCTCACGGTCGTTTCAAGATAATTCGAGTATAAAGTATGCAATATCGCGTAGGATGTGATTAAAACCATTGGAGACAGATCCGGTTTCACGATTTTTTATTCTGGATACTTTGCTTTAAATACGTTCTCTCGTTAAATTTTACAGTGTAGAATCTCACTCAAGACAATTTTTTCGTAAAATCTGACACACTTTAGAATAGAGAAACAAGAAATGCATATTTTATATTCGTCATTTACACCAAGTATCATTTTTACTGCATCTTCTATTTTTGTTCTAAGAAACAAACGAATCATTTTTTATAAAATAATTTTTCATTGAATGGAAAATGCAACTTGAATAAGTAGAGGAGAGAAAGACAGAGATTTATCGTTAATGAGCAAAAGAGAAGGTTTGAAATCGAAGATATTACGGTGGCGAAAAATGTAAGAGGCAAAGGCGCGAGTGATTTGAAATCCTCGAGCCTCCTTTCTATTGAAAGTCGGATTTCGCATTATTCGCATACATATCCGGCGAGAATGTGATGCCTTTGTTCGCGCGTTTGAAAGACGAGGAGGAGAGAAGCGTTTTGAATGGGCCACCTTTAATGTTCAAGCCAGGCACCATCGCGATATAATTCAGCGGTAACGCACGAGAATACGACCGATTCCAATCTCGCATTTATACTCGTACCAGTTTGCTCACCAGTACCTCTCCTCTTATACAGCCTTCGAATCGCTAGCATCATTATCCCATATACCATGAAATCTAATTTCGTACCAACGGTGTGTAACGGCATATTACGATTTGCAAACTAATCAACGTTTGCGCTTTCACCTCTTAAGTGAGCATTTCGATATTGAATATGCTGGAAGCTATTGTTATCAGAAAATTTATATAATATTACTTCTAACTGTGATATACATGATAAAATTATCTTTCATCTTTTTCAGTTTTTGGCAAAAATGAAAAAATAACAATTGATTTTCAATTTAATATCGTGATGTTACTAATTCTTGTTCAACTTAGAACTGTTTTAAAATCGAAAAATTATTCGACGCGCAGTTTCGTAAATTTGAAAATGTATATAAAATCACACAATAAATATCAGCATTAAGATCTAGCTATGACCTATAAGGCGTTTAATGTTGCGAAAAAATAACATTTTTACTACGCCGATTATATTCTTGATTATTAATAAAATGGGATTAATTTCATATCATTATCGATATATTAGATATTTACATTTTTTTTATCCTGGCACGAATATCCATGTAACAATATTTCATGATCCTTCCGGGAGTCATTGTCGAAATTTATCGCCACCTTGATGCACGTCAGTCTCATCAAGATACCCTCCGTGACTACTAATTCCATGGTATTCCATTCAACCAACCAACTCGCTACCGATCCGCTGCTCCATTAATTACAGTGATGATTAACAATGTGATTGTGCCTAGAGATCAATTACCAGCAATAACCCTACCAATAGCGCATCGCCGTCAGGCATTAACACGCTCCATTGCGATTCATTAATTTCACTTCATCATTTGGTTAAGCAGTGGCGTTGTGCGTGTGAAATACAAATTATTTGACAATGTACTTGTAATAAAAACAACTTTCGTATAAAAGTGTTCATTGCCTGTGAGAGATTTGATAGTTACACGAACGTGCGATTGTTTACTGGGAAATAATCGATAACTGATTACGCAATTACGAGTTTTGATTAGAATCAAAATAAGCTATATACTAATAAGCTATATGTATCATTTATAATCACATTTAATATTTGATATTAATATACAATATTATTCTGCACTCTTTCTCTCTTTTCTATTGTGTTAGATTAGTTTGCATGTCGCCATTCATGGCGGCATTTGTTCGCTTTTTATTTAACTCTATAATACTTGTCATAAAAATTGATCATGTATATTTCTAAAAAAAAATATGTATATATAAAACTATTGAACTTTTTAAAATGATTGAGAAATGAATAGAAACTATACATTTATCACTTTCTCCTTCCAATAATTTTATTATAATGTCCTTATTAAAACGTATTATAAAGCAATAGCAAATTATTCTTATTTAACTTAAGTTACTGTGCTTGAAAATATATTTGATACGTAGTTTGCAGAACTTGAAAAGATATATAAAGTCACACAAGAAATATTATCACGCTCCAGCTATGTCCAAATAAAGCTCATCTTTAATTAGAAAAATTATTATATTTATTTATTAACAATTTACGTATTCAATTTCACCAAATTGTTTACGTCTACATCACAATTCAATTGTATCAATTCTGAATTTTAATGTGAATTATTTTTCCTTTTTTTTACTGTGAAAGCTTTATTTATATTTTTCGCATATGTTTGCTAAAAAGAAGCATATTACACAGTTAGTTTGGTGGTAGCAGATTAAAATTCTAGCGAATGAATAGCCTGTTATCATGCACGTATATTTTTGTATTTCGATAAAAAAAGGATTGAAAAACGCAACAACATGTTTTTCTTTATGAATATAACATCGATTAAATATTAAAGAAAATTCATTGCAACATATTATATTTAGAATTTATTAAATATTATTTAAATGTTTCAAAAATTCTAAATATGTGATGGTGATGAATATCCGAATATTATTTGTCTAAAAAGACAGATTTATTTAACATTTTACATAAAATGGAGAACATCTGCCCATTATGACGTTTTATCTGCATGTGATATGATTATACACAAGCATTAAATATTCTAACAAATTCATATTTTTCAATAAATTTTATGTAACAAGGCGCCCCGAATAATTGCTACATTTACTACATTAATATTAATTGCATTGAATTGCGTGAAACGCTATAAATGAGTCATCAGCACTATGTTATCTCTAATATTACGGAAGCGTTACATCAGGGATCGGAGGCTTTAATTACATGTCCGTTTATCATGCGCTGAATCGGGCGCAATGTCAATCGACAATATCGACCGGACCCTCTTCTGCAGCAGCCAGCGGTGATATCAAAAATATGTCGCGTATCCAATTACGCGAATATGGCTTATTAGAGAACGATGAAAATTCGTGAAAATCAAGCCGCTGCGCACCTGACAAATATTTGCAAGCTACGCGCTTGTCGTTATATTTTTTAGTGTACAACAGTCGCGATAGTCGATATCACTGATGGTCGTATCGCCATTTGAAAATATGTGCTGTTAAAAACATTCGTCGTGCAATGGTCGAGGATCAATAATACGTAGTTGAGCTGAACGGTATTGAAATTAATACATTTCGCCTTTTGCGTCTAAACGTATTGCTTTACAAGCGCGCGAAATTAGATTGGATTTACATTAAGGATATTTTAGCTCTAAATTCCAGTTAAAAGTTATAAAATCAACTTTTCCAAAATGAACTTTTGCGTGAATAATTATTAGAGTTTTATTGATATACGTAAATAATTTGATTTAATTCGTAAAGCTACTTCCTTATCTTTGCAAATAAGCATTATAAAATACGATTTTTTATAAGAATTAAGAGCAAACAATAAATTAATAGCTCTTAAATTAATAAGAGAAATATGTTTAAATTTTATAGATATTCGAATATAATAATACAATAAACTATATAAAAAAATTTTTAATTTTTGGTAATACTTTGAGATGTAATACATCCTTAACAGAGAAATAAATTTTTTCGCGTACATATCAAAAACTTCGAAAATTTACTATAATTATATTAAGCGCAAACAGTGAACACAATATAATATTACAAGATCAAAGTAATCTCAAGCATTTGATATTGTAAAATTATATATTCGACAAATTTCTCTCCCACTCTCATTATTTAAAATATAAAAATTATTTATTCTTTAATAATCGTAATAATAAAATCGATATTATTATCAAAAAGCAAAGTATGTATTTACATTTCCTATTGTGCATTAATTTTCTACTATATACTTCCATGTCACTGGACCATAAAGTGGTTTCTATTCTTTTCTTTAGTTTTCAGGTTTTCTTGAGGTTTTTGATGTGAATATTATTTTAATAAAACGTTTTTTCTATTTTTTTTTATTTAAAAGTTCTGCATTCATTGGAAAATATTGAAAGCATGCCTCTAGTTGCGAAAAATAAATATCGTGAGATATATTGATTTTGTAGAATGTGTTGAGAGAGAGGAAAAAAACGTGCGTTGCGTTTGCTACATTTATATCTATGAAATATCTGATTTTTTTAGTAGTTGAAGAATGTCAAGAACTGCTGACGCAATATTACATGTAAGCATTTATAAAGCATTTATCTCTTTCAGTTATATTAAAGTGATAACGATTATTGTAGAGGAACCATATTGAGCGATTTATCAAGTTCTATTATTATGGGAAGATATCCGTACGAAATATAGAGCAGTACATATTAATAATTTTCCACGGCACAGAAGTAATGAAAGTATATAAAAAAGATATCGAAATGAGAGAAAAAAACTTTACTACGGAAAAATGACCTTTAAAAAACTCCACGTCGCTCTGTCGACTTTGTAAAAATTAGTTTGTAAAAATTATTTAATATTGTGAAACATCACGTTACATATTTTTCAATAGAATATTTTTCGTCAATTATTGTTACTTTCTTGAATTTTTAAGACTTTAAAAATTATTTCGAATGTCTTTCCGTTCCAATCAGGACGACAAATCGATGTGAAACGATAATTCAAGTTGGTCGAGGTCGACCTCTTGTTAGACAACTCTCGGGAAGTTAAATCTCGCGTGTTTGTAGCAGACCATCGCACTTCCGAAAACTCGAAGCCGCGAGGAAGTTCAAGTTGCCTTTGCTGCTGGAAACTCAAGGAGATGCTGTTGAGCTTTCCATCAAAAGGATAGAAACCCTCTTGTCTCTTTTCTATGGTTATTTGGGAGAGTCTTGAAAGAATGGTAACGCGTCATGAACAGCACTGCGGGCTGAGCGAGATATACAATCCTCAAAACCTTAAATACGTAGCAAGTGTAGAGAGTTTTTGTCCTCGCGGTTAAACGCGGTTTTGAGAAGCCTAGGAAGCATTGTCTTCGTGTATAATCCGTCTTTCAGAGTTCTGGAGGTATTGAAACGAATAATGTGTTTCGTAAGCTGCTTTACATTATACGGAAACAAATAGTAAGCGAGCATTTCAAGAAAGCGCGTATTTTCAATAAACGGCAAACTTGTTTAAAATCATGCCGTGTCAGATCCTTCATTTTATTAATATAATTTATTAAGCAAACATAAAGGGAGCTTTCATTAATTATATTAATAAAAGACTTTCATGTTTGCCTAACAATTTCAGCTTAATAATAATAAGTAATATCAAGTTTAATTAAAATCATTGCCGTTCTCCTTGACGATACTCCATAAATCTTGGATTTAATGTGAGATAAAAAAGAAGAAGTAATGTAATGATCGCTTTTATCCTTCCAGGGAAGTCGGGACATTTTCCCAATGATTTTTCGGACAATTAGCTAGATAACGATTTGTCTTGCGTCACAGTACGGATAGCCGGAGTTCTTACGTGACCTCAGTGAATCCCAACGATAACGAAGTAATCGCTACAAGAAGGAAAATCCTGACATTTCTCACACGTCGTTCAGAGAGAATTTCTTTTGTTGCGCTCGTCGACTATACTGGTAATCCGCTTTGTTAACGTCAACAGAAACGCAAACGCGATTTCCGACCATGTCTCTACAAAAACACTGTGGCAAGGTGCCAGCTCGGGAAAAGTTAATTTCATTAATAAAACCGAGTCCACCGCGTTGACATTCGTTTTTGCTACAATCAAAAACACTGACTTATTGAATTAAAATCGTAATTTGATTCTTCGACAAGCGCATATGCGCAATCAAATAAAATTACTATTAATTATATTATTGAAGAAGATATTTAAACATTTAATTGTGACCAAATTGTGTGTGAGGTTTTATTGTTTTTCATCTTACATATTTTATCATTTTATTAATGTACAAATTAAAAGTATATCATGAGATTTTTATTTCAACAAAAATTTTAAGGATGATTTACTAATAAAAGTGTATAAGATATGTGAAACTAAATATTAAATTATTTATTATTAAAATGATCAAATTGTAGGGACATTAAATATCATTTATATTACAAATGAAGTTTTATGTATTTATAAATATAACAAAATTTTGATTTAGTTAATCTGAAGATTTTGTTTTAAACGACTGTTTTATATTCAAAATTTAATTGCTACGATATTTAATATCGAAAAACTTCTATATATGCAGAAATATTTTCCATAAAATGTGTATTTATGAAAAATCAATCTTCAATTTGTTTAAAGATCTGTAATAAAATTTTAAAGCACTGTAAATAGAATGTTCAATGTACATTCATAAATAATTGCACCGAAAGTTGTTTTGTTTCATTTTCTGATTCGATCTATATTCTCAACATGCCGCGATTAATAAAATAAAGAGTCGTTTTAATAAATATACTAAATGTGTAATATTTATTACAGTAATACTGTATAATAAGAGATCAGATGGAGAATAATTTTAATCGCGAGTGCGAATGAACGAACTTAACTATTTAATGGCGGAGCAACTTTCTATGTATGACGCATTTTCCAGAGTCATAACTCACGTAAGATTCGATCTGACGGTTAATTTCCGCGACGAGAAAGGTGATATGCGGTGGATCATGGGCATCTAGCCAGTTTTTCTAAAAGTTTAATTGGATCCACGAGCAATCCAATCTGACCACATGCGCTCGCACACGATTCCGATTTTTCCGGGATTTTGCCGCGGGAGCGATCTCTCAGCTTTTCGTCTCTACGAAATTACACGAAAATTTATCTCGCAAAAAAGTTGTACTGTCGTGCTTCAACGAGTAATTGCATTAATTATAAAAAGCGATGCGTCCCGTTTTTACCTTCGTTTTTATGTCACAATCTGTCTGTTAAAGAGTATACTTTTTTTCAACAGTGAAATTTGCACAAATCTTTCTGTAAATAACAGATGTTTTAATAGAATTATAAATTATTCGAAGACGAAGACTATTTTATCGAAGCAGTCTTCGTCTTCGAATAATTTACAAATTTCTTAGTGTACTTCGTCCTTTCAAATTGATTTTTCATTCTTGTATGTACGAATTAATTAATACATATCTTCGTTTTCTGGTTCTCTTATGGCATACTATGAGTCGTTCTTCTTGTTAATTTTCAACATTTTTACAAATATATAAAAATTATTAAGTAATTCTTACATGTAGTTCAATATCTCTAGAAAGTATTTCTATGTTGTTAATTTAAAAAATGTATATAAATGTTATGATTAATTATAACAGACAATATCAGAGAAATGCACGTTTTCACGCATAAAAATTCATATAGCTTCGAAACAAAATAACTTAAGAAAATATCTTCATATCTTAAAGTTGATATTTCAATCGACAAAAACAAATATGTTGTAATGCTGTTTAAAAAGTTGAGTAACCTACATCATACATAACATTTTTTAATATGCATAATGCTAGTGGCATTAAAAAAAACGCAATCAGTAAACAAATCGGCCAATCACAGTCGAAAGTACTAACATACAGTAACAAGCAAGTTGGTTTCCTTACTGCTTATGTTTTACTACTTAGAGCCTGAGCAGAGAGATTGCCGTAATAGTCGTAAGTCAACGTACAAAGATTGACGTAATAAATACGTATGTATGTTGGTCTTTGTGCGTTGACTTACGATTACGACTACTATTACGGTGGTCTTTCTGCTCAGGCCCTTAAAGTTTTTCTATGTGCTATTAGCCTAAACGGATATAAACTAAAGGAGCATCGCATTTCTATTTTAAACAATGTTTCTTTTATTGATATAGCATTACAAAACTAATTGCAAAAAACATTCTTTAATATTATTTATAATATTCAATGTGAATATGATAGAGATGTTCTTGCATTTTAGCTTAAAATGTTATCGTTCAAATTTGATTCTTTTTTTCAATAGTTCGTGAAATTCTTGCAATATAAATGAAAACTAGTTAAAAATAAAAAAAATAAAAAATGTTTTAGCTGTAGAAAAAATATTCATTCTATATAGAAGAGAGGTACTTTGGATTATTCGTGTTTCAGAGTGAATTTCCAAAATGTTTTGAATGAAAGACGTACGAACCGAGGCCGACAATGCACTAAGTCCCTTAAATGCCAAAGTTTTCTTTAGAAAGAAGATAGAGATTGTTGTTTGTCCATGTGTTCTCTTAATATTTTAAAGAAAGAAAATGCGCAGAACACAAATGTTCAAAGTGTGTGTGCATTATGTATTAAATATGGAAGTTGAAAAAGTAGTATAGAAGTATTAAAAAATAAAAATGACTAAAGTATTATAAATTTTACATTATATCAATCGCTCATAAAGTAAATCCAAAAAAAAGTTTTTCTTCGTCTTTTTCTTTAACTTAAGTTCTAATCCTTAAAAAAAGTTCCTGAAATAAAGAAAAATACTACACTGCGGTGTAAGAAAAAAAAGCACACGTTCGCGGGAAAGTTCATTTCTTTTTCTTGACTCACGGTACAGTAATCTTTTTCATTCTGTTAATTCATACCGCAATGTTACTTGCGACGGAGGAAGAACCACGGATTATTTGATTACTCGCGAGAGTATTTGGGTTAATTGAGGAGCTGCAAAAGCATTGCTTGGCAATACAGTGATATATATTATTGGCGCTAAGAAATATTTCCTATGACTAATAACACAATCGACTAATATTTTCTCCCTTATTAACTCGAAGCAACGATGAATAGCCAGGCAATGATGCAGACGAATTGAATGTTATTACAGTAATCTGAAAACGATACTTACTTTCTTGAAATAAATAAAATTAGACGTAATTACATGTATTTTTTCTAAATTTTTTTTGTTTTTTTTATTTTCAATTAGTTCTCATTTATATTGCAAGGATTTCACGAAATATAAAAAAAAAAATAAAATAAAATATAAACGATAATTTAAAGCTAAAATGCAAGAAACATCACATTTATTTGAATATTATAAATAACATTGAAAAATGTTATTTCTTGTAATTAGTTCTAAGCTTTTCGATTCCTATCGTTTTTTACGTAGCCGTTGTTTCAAGACGATCGAAGTATTTTCTCCTCTTTTCTTTTTCTTTTGCTTCGGTGGAATATATCGGAAACTCATTCCTGTCGATAACGGCCAACCCTCGAAATCGCGCGGCCGTTTTCCGACAAAGATTTGCGATAACGCTCGATTAGGAAGTCTCTCGGCAAATCGCGCAAGATAAAATCACTGCGGCGTTCTTCCCTACTAGAGGAAAGGCGGGACTGACTACTTAACGAATCTCTCCCGGAGATATTCTTAAGGATCTAAATGGAACTTTAAAGACCTTGCAGAGGCGACAGAAGGGCGGAAAAGCGTCTGTGGCAATCGATTCGCCAATTGCGAGGGATCCGGGAGGATATAGCTTGTAAGAGAGCTCGCGGATAGAACTGTCACAATCTCTTCGTGAAGTATGATACTATAAAAGAGATTCTGTTCTTTTTTCAGTGACGAAACCGGCCAAGGTCACCACGGCGGAGGACATTCAGCCCAAAGAGGATTCCACCACAATTGAGTCTTTGAAACCGTAAGTTTCCAACGATTCATACAAAGCATGCATTGTCGTAATTGCAATTGCATTTTCATTATTGTGCCGCTTTTAACAGTATACTGCTTGTATCAAAATTAACTAAAACAAAAATTGGCATATTCGTAGAAAATTCTATGCCAAGCTAAAATAATTATGTACAAAAATTTTTTAATAACTATGTTTGCTTATATTGATCTTAAATTTGTTAAAGACACTCTTTATGTCTCTATTTTTCTTACATATTTTTTTACACTATTAGATACAAAAGAATATTTTCATTTATAATAATATTATATATAATTAATTATTAATATTACAATATATAACATTTCAATTATAATACAATGCGTGTATGTTCTCCAGACACATTAATTTACGTGTTATTTGATTCAGTGTAACTGCATAAATATAAGATTTCTTCGTTGTTATTTAATTTCAAGTTGATCAATTTTTCGGTTATTCCATATCAGGAATGATATTATCATGTTATATATTATATCTCGTGATATTTTGAATATTACATTATCATACTTAATTACCATAATCTGAAATACAGTATTATTGAATCAAATAAAATATACACATAACGTATACATATGTAATTTAAAAACTATTAAAAATTTCTATATATTTAATATATATAATAAAAAAATATATTTTATATTATATACATATATCACATACGAGAATGCTTTCAATTTGAGATCAATATAATTGAAATATTGTTGAAAAAGATTGAAATATTGTTTAATATGCAACCTTTTGTGGTTATCAACTGTAAAATATAACATGGTTTCGAAATAATATAATAATTTTTTAAGTGCGCGCCGCATGTTTTTGCCAGATTTTAAAATGTAGCTGTTAAGCATAATGTAATATCATAAAATAAATTGTTAATCAATTTAATAATTTTGATGCCTACAATCTTTACAATCTCCTCAAAAACTATAAAGATTTCTCGCAACAAATTCTTTACAACTTTCGAGATAGGAAAACTGTAAAGATGCTTGTAGACAAAAATTATTAAATTAACTAGCAATTTAATTTCTAATTTTATATAACAACGTTTAACTGCGTTTTAAAATCCAGCAAACATGTGGTGCGCAGTTTGGGGAATTTGTAAATGTGTATAAATTCATCTAGAAAATTATTATTGAGCATTAAAATCAGCTTTCAATCAATTTAACTATTTTCCTTAATTTAAATGTAATATACACTTTAATACACTTCCCGGTCATGGTAAAAGTTATTGATTACTCTAAAAACTTTGTTCGGTAATTCAAAAAAGAAAATATTTAATAAATGTATTACTGTCAAGATATAATTGTTAGATATGAATTTAAGAGATTAACGGTTTAAATAGTGAACGTTGATGAAATATAGAATAAAAAAACGCAAATTTTGTAATTTAAAAATACAATACTTTAATTTTATAATACTGTTGCGCTTCGCCGTTGTCTGAATTTGTTGCCGTGGGGTGCGTCATGAGAAGATTGGCCCTTGACAATGTGTCGTCTTTTTAGATTCCAAAAACTACGTCGTTGTTACGGCTTCAGAGTTGTAAACACGTACGAGTGTTTGTCATTAAAGTTCTTTTTACAAAAGAGTGCTCTTTCTCTTTTCGTGGAGTACTCGAGCGCGAGATACAGTACCTCGTTCCCCGAAGGAAAGCATTAATATTTCAATTAAAATTGAACAAAGCCCGTAGTCATAGCAAGATTTTGGTGATCTGAAATAATGTTTCTTGTGTGATTTTATATATTGTACAATTTCTAATTCTTTCGAACTGTGCTTCGAACTTTCGATCAAACTTCTATTTTATTTCTAAAATTTTATATATATATTGCTTACACAAAAAGAAATCAGTATCAAATCAGCAATCATATATATATATATATATATAAGCTCATATATAATCATATATTTTTCATATATAAGCAAGAATATAAAATCTCGAAAGAATTTGATAATCCCAAATAGATATAATTTACTAAGAAATAAAATTTTTCATGTAAGAAACAAATTTCCTCATGCAAGCAAGTTATGTCTGCTAAAGATTATTAAATTCTTTCAAGAAGATTTTATACTCTTGCTTATATATATATAAGAATATGATTGTTGATTTGATAATAATTTTGTTTCTGTGAATAAAAGAGAGAGAGTATACTTTTTATACTTCAAGGTTATTTATTCTCAAATTTACTTTCATAGTTCATCTACTTTCTTTATTTCTGATTTAATATCAGATAATATCACGTCATTGACTGCAGCAACTATTCTTTCCGCTCTTCGTTTTAATGACAGCATTCTCCAATAAATGTCAATTGAATAGTTCCAATGTTCGGACGACGAAGTTTCACTCATTATTTCGCCGAGTGCAATTTGAAAACTATTTGAAAACGTTTCGTCCGGTCAAGTGCCCATCGTTGTTAATCCGCGCGCTACTACCTCGTGCGAGTGAAGATTTATTCGCTGGGAGCGCACGTGCAAATGAACGGCGGACAGTGTCCGTGTGGAAGACGATCCATTGAAGTTCACTGTCAGTTTAAACGGGCGCGACCTACCCTTATTTCTGTCATCTGTCCGCCTCCATTTGCTCGTGCGCCCAGCCGAGCGATATTTAATACGACACGTCCATTAAGGACTGTGGATTGATTCCCCGTTGATCAGCTAAGTAACCCACGCTTGTTCAAATAACGAGCACGCTGTTCCACGAACGAGCATGTTTGTATCGGATAGAACGACTGGTTTTCTAATAACAGGTCTTTTAGAACCTGTTTTTTATAACGACCGTAAAATTACGTTTACGGTCGTTGAAAAGACGTAAAATTTTTTATAGAAAAATAGATACATAATGCCCACGTATGTATCTATATTATAAGAAAAAGATTATTGATAATTTTGTTACCGTGATGTACTTTTGAAATTTGTAACGATGTGCAAGAATTTGCAATCATCTCGATTTTTGTATAATAATAAATTTGTTTACATTATAATATAAATTTGTCCTTCTATCGTTATAAAAGCAAGTTACTCAAATATAAATAAACAACATATTTCTCTTTATCTCAATAAAATATTTCAATATTTTTACACGCACACAGAAAAAAATTAGTATCAAATCAACAAATCATTGTTTTATATATAAGCAAGAATATAAAATCTCCTTGGAAGTATTTATAATCTCAAAGAGACATAATTTGCTAACATAAAGAAATTTTGTTTCTTCATGTAAGCAAATTATGTCTGATCAAGATTATCAAATTCTTTCAAGAAGATTTATATTCTTGCTTATAGAAACAATGAATTGTTGATTTGATAGTCATTTTTTCCGTGCAGTTATTATTATTATAAAAATGACATTATGACAGTTCTTTGCTTTTCATTTCTTTCTTAAAAGGTATATTTTATATAATATGTACACACAATAGAACGTAATTAATTATCTGTTGTACTGTGATTTATCTAATAATTTATTTCAATGTTCGACAATCCAGCAACGAATGTTTGACAATAATCCTGATAATGGAGGACGCGTTCGGAGAGATGGTCGTCGTGCCGAATAAGGGTCTGCGCTTAATAAAGTTTATCGGATTCGATGTTCCAGAAAGTCAGAAGCGGGCGGCAAGACAAGCAGCGGGGACGACTGCAGGGTATGTCGGAAGTCGTTCGGCCCCGAGGAAGTCTCGCGAACTTGTTGCGAGTGTCAACATAAGGTCTGCGAGGACTGCGCCTCGTATTCGACGACAACGAATTCCGACGATCCGGTGAGTCGGCACGCCTCCATTTTTAATTAACCAGCTTGTTCATTGTTTTCCGCTGGTAAATATTGCCGTAAAACGAGATTGGATGGCGTCCGGGCGCAAATTAATTGCCGAAACGGACGAAAGAAAAAACACGAAAGAGACGAAGAAAAAAGGACTGTAAAAATCTAATTTCGAGAATAACAACTTAATTAATCGTGACATTTACCGTTCCCTCCCTTATTTATAACAAGTATTTTAATTTATACGTTATATATAACTGGCTGCTCCTTTGACATTTCGCATTAATAACAACGTTTGCGATCTTTATTTGATTTTTCCTTTCAATGCCAAAGGTCAGATTGTTCGGTTACTTACTAATAAGCAATAAACTTTTATGTTAATATGTCATATTTCATATAGCGAAATAAATGTCATGTCTATAAGCGATTTGAATTTTATGCAAAGCTACGAAAATTATTTTATATTGCGTCGTCTATCATATACGAGGCAAAAAATAATATATTGCATAGAAATAAGAAATTATTATTATTATTATAAAAACAAGCATAATGACAATTCTTTACTTTCCGTTCTTAAAAGGTATACTTTACATAATATACCCAGAAAAAAATAACTATCAAATCAACAATTCATTGTTTTATATACAAGCAAGAATATAAAATCTTCTTGGAAGAATTTGATAATCTTCATCAGACATAATTTGCTTACATGAAGAAACAAAATTTCTTTATGTCAGCAAATTATGTCTCTTTGAGATTATAAATCTTTTCTAGGAGATTTTATATTCTTGCTTATATATGAAACAATGACTTGTTGATTTGATACTAATTTTTTTTCTGTGTACACAATAGAACCTAATTAGTTATCTTTGCACTGTTTAGTAATTTATCTCAATGTTCGACAATAAAAAATGGTCGTGTCGAATGAGGGTCTCTGCGTAACTGTGTATCCGATTCGTATAATTTTGTGAAGAAGCTTCCAAAAATGTTCTAAGAACGAAGATCCTATTATTTGCTTTCGAAACACGTGAAAAGGACACAGTTAATTGGCGATCGATAGTGACAAGAAAAGCTGAAAATACACGACAGTAGGAACGAACGAGAATCCTCTAACGCTTAACATGAACATCGACTCGTGTAAATGACATCCAACTCTGTTGCTTGCAAATTTTCATTTTCTCGTTCTCTCTCTCTCTCTCTCTGGATGCTTCTCTCTCTTTTGCTTTAAGAGAGAATTACCTATCGCCCCCCTAAGCAACGTAATGCCAGTAGGAAATTACCGCGAGAAATTATTGGGGCTTCCATCCTTCGACTATTTGAAGTTTTTCTCGAAACAGCTAAGACAATTATGCTTCTTCACCCGAACCATCGTTTCGCGTCGATAATTAAATTCAGGAGGAAGAAAGCGCAAAAAGCGACCGGGTATCTTCTAATCTTGCGCACTGTATTATCGTAAACGTGGAGGATCTAACGGAAATTTATTCGCGACTCGCGCGAATTCGCTCCGCGTTTAGTCGCCCTGAAGATTAATTGGTTTAATGGCGATTTTGTTTGCCCTTCGCTTGCTGCTACGCGTGATGTTGATCGGGCGTTAATTCTAATTACACGCGTAATTGATAAATTCGGTAAATGCGCGCGGCCGATCGCGCGAGATTTAATCTCGCGCCGGATTACAATGGATGGCATGCCCTTGCACGACATTCCTGCGGGCAATCCAAATTTGGTATGTGCGTAATCATTCTGAGTCTATTCATCCAGCATTTCTATTCATTTCTAGCGCACGGTATATCTCCATGGTGACCTAAATTCATTAAAATATACATTCTTCTACATTTGATAAAGCGGAACGTCGTGTTACGTTGTGTAGAAAAATCACGTGTATGTACATGTGAATGTGACGGAAATGCGCGCATTTAGTAAATTTCGAGATTTGCATTCGCTATTTTTGACGTTCGCGCTGCGGTAGTGCGCGTAAAAGAGAGAACGCTTTGCTTTTATGAAATATGCTCAAATTCCATTGTTACTTTCGCATATTATAAATAAAATAAAACAAAAAACAAGTCGAACATAATACGATTATACAAATATTATATATTAAATTTACACAGTAGCAGTAGTAACATTTACAAAAGTTAATAATACTTATGTGTATTTGTATTGCTATTTGTCGAAGTAAAAATGCGTAATATTTCACGAGTGGGAAATCACATATATGCCTCCTAGATTTGCAATGAAATATTTTAGGAATTGCGGATTAATGTGACTCATCTCTTTTAATCAATATGAATTAAATATTTGTATATTATTCCATCTATTATATTTAGTTTCCTCATACTGCGCTTAATTTGACCAAATTCCGTTAATTTAGCTTGTACTGTCAGTTTGAACGTGATGCTATTAAATTTGTTTGTATTGAATCTTAATCTTTCGCAGACTATTTTTTTTTACTATTTTTCACTGTTTAATCGGATTATTGAGCGACGGTTGTATTTTTCTAAGTACTTTTTAGCTTCTAAAAATCTAAAAAAAAATTGTGTTATATACTCGTTTTTACTCTTTTGTACGTATCTGAATTTGAAGTAAAATCGACAAAATGTGTCAATATTAGATGCAAGCTTGTCACGTACATGGACGAGTGTTGACAGCTTTTTTTTTCGGTTACAGTCTTCCTGGCGATGTAGCGTTTGCCGTCGAAAGATC
This sequence comes from Solenopsis fugax, assembly GCA_003595255.1. NCBI lineage: Eukaryota > Metazoa > Arthropoda > Insecta > Hymenoptera > Formicidae > Solenopsis > Solenopsis fugax. Next base: position 11,458 of record QKQZ01010471.1, on the reverse strand, counting down.
GCCTCGAGGGACCAGCCGATAGTGACACAGGAATCCACAGATTCGATGCTAGATGTGCCGTGTTTGGAAACTCTTCACAGGAGGCACAGCGATGCCCGACTCGGTCCCACTGGAAGTCAAATAGGTGCACTTGGAAGCGGATTGGCTCCACCGCGAAGTCCGGAAATTCGGAGACATTCCGACGTTTCGCCAGCTAGTCTCAAGGAACTCGAGAAGGTAAGCAAAAGCTCGATCTGCCATGATATATGCTTCCCTGAGTTGAACCAATTAACCGAAAATAACGTAGATAGCATAACTGTCTCGTAATAACCCGATCCTTCTGATCGCTTCATTTTACAATGCAAATAAATGCACAACTCCTTCCATAGCACATAATTTCAATCTATAATACATTTGACAATAGATAGAACACAATTAAACAATTGTAGAATAAAATCATATTGACGGAATGATTACTTCAAGTTTTTCATGCCAGTTACGATCAAAATACAATTCTTTTTTATTGTAACAAAGAAGTAGAAGCTTATTTAGATTCAAAATCAATATTAGTTAATAAATAGAGCACAATAAAATTATTAAGCCGCGCTGGGTGTGCGTGCGAGATTTATTGATTCTAACAATTATCTGATTCTCATTATATTAAAACGCATAATTCGCAAACGTTTCGACTCTCAAATTGAGTCATCTTCAGTGCATAAACGGTACGCTGTCATAATAAGCGGACGCTCGCTCGTGGTTAGATTGTCTAAACACAACCGGCTCACAGGTCACCACGAGCGAGCGTCCACTTATTATTTAAGCCTAAGACTGTTCTAGATGAGATGGCATCCGGGCCGACATGAATAAAAGTTTCCGTGATTAAGGATCTCGAGACATAAGAGTGACCTATGACAGCGTACCGTTTACACAATAAAAAATTTTTAACATTTTTGCATGTTCCAGAAAGTCCACTCTAAATTTTATGTTAAAATAACTCTTATTCATCGTGTTACTTATTGACAAATTAAAAATGTTAAGTAATTGACACAATACTTTACATTTATTTTTACTCATAGGAAATGTTAATAGAACAATTTCGTTCGTAATCATGTTAAATTAACTTTGAGACATGTTGATTATTTGAAATAATTGTGTTAAAAGTACTCAAAATAATATTCCATTTCTAAGAGACATACACAGTGTTAATTTATAAAGTTGACATAAATGTAACACATGAAAATGTTATAAAAATAATAACGTATCAGTGGTATGTTAATTTTACATTGAAGTAGTAATCAAAACGTGGTAACACAAGAAAATTTTAACATATGAATCCATGTACGCGCAATTTTTTACTGTGTATGCACTGAAGATGCACTCAATTTGAGAGTCGAAACGTTTGCGAATTATGCGTTTTAATATAATGAGAATCAGATAATTGTTAAAATCAATAAATCTCGCACGCACACCCAGCGCGGCTTAATAATTTCATTGTGCTCTATTTATTAACTAATATTAATTTTGAATTCTTTTTTAGTCAAAAACTATCTTTCTCGATACGTATTACAGTCTACACGAATCTTCTTCCCTTCACAGAAGGTCAATACGTATTACAGTAAAGCCTCCCATATCCAAAGTTCCATTATCCGAATACTTTAATATCCGAACGTTCTACTATCCGAATGTTCCATTATCATCAAATGTTAATTTTGTTTTCTTTACATAAAAAATTTAATTTTTTTTTGAATATATAAAGTCCTTTTTGTTAAAAATTTAAGTTTCTGTTTGAATAAATGAAATTTAATATAAAAATGTGTTTATTCTATTATCCGAAAATTCCCTCTCATCCGAATAATTTTCTCTCATTATTTCGGATATGGGAGGCTCCATTGTATATTCAATAGGATAAAATTAATTTTCTTGCGTTAAAGAGACGAGGATGAGATTTTCAAAATTATGGAAAATAAGGCGCTTTACGTGCGCACCATATCATTCGACTGCGACTGGCTTTCGATGTTACTCATGATTTACTACCGCACGAGATTCCCTTTTCCCAGCGAGGTGCATAATTCAACATCCTAAGAGATATACTGTTACACGCGAGAATATTTGTGCAGCCATGTTTGAAATTAGGGTTGCTGAATTACCGCTGCCAAACGAGTCAACGTATAATATGCTTTGAGTGTCCGCTTGAACGCTTTAAGCTACACTTCACTGTTATCTCAAATGCATACGCCATACTATTCGCCGAGATTCTTGCACACCACCTCTGCATTATGCAACAAAGTGCAGGTCGCTCGTCGAGAGGGATTTCGAATTATTCCGTTCCGATTGCAGTCGACGACTGCGAGGACAAAAAAAAAGCCGCCTTCTTTTTTCAATCACAAGTGCTGTTTTTTTAGGTTCTGCCCTTTCCGTAACTTTCAAAACGACGTTGATTACGTAACGTGATTCGACTCTTATTATAATATCAATCCCGGCAATATTACGCTCTACATAAAAATTGCGTAGAAAAATCGCCATCCACATGAATCACGACTTTTATCAGAACTTTTAATAAAGTCATTATAATATTCAGAGTAAATAATAAATTGGTATAAAAGGCAAAAATACGGCGTGTTACTGTACTATTTCTAATAAAACTCTTTAAAACTCTCTTGTATTTTTTCTTGTCGAAGTGGAAACAATATCACTCGCAGTAATATTCTTTAAAGTAAGGCAGTAACTGCATACGCCTGAATCAACCGTTTTACTCATTACGCCCGTTATGTTCGACTAATTTACGGTAATTTACGAGAGGTCGTAAATTGTACGGACGATCATATCGACGATCGTCCTCGTCACGTGCGGCTTTAACGAGGTGCGCTCCCGTCGGTGTCGGACTCAACGCGGGGCTCGACCACTCTCCACGAGATCTCATTGCGCGTAGATCGTGTGCACTTGTCACGCAAACGGAGCACACCCGCAGACACGCACACGTGTATATAGGAAATGGAGTGCACACCAGCGTGTATCTCGCATGTGTGTGTGGCCAGACTTCTCATTACCTGACACTCAGACAGACAATTATCGGAGGCGTAATTACCGCGTGGCCTCGTGGCGACCGTAGACGCGAACTTCGAGGGCCCGAACGAAAATGCGTCGTAAAGGCCGTACAGGCGCTTTACGATCCCCGAGATATGATCTAAAGAGCCATTGTTGCATTCTGCTTGCAAATTGCAAGATGGAAGACCTAGTGATAGGTAACTTTAACGTACAAGAGAAACAGGATGTCAGGAGGAAATTTTACTTCTGCTTTCTACCTTAATTAGACCTTTTACGCCTATTTTGATATTTCAAACGCTCTAAAACTGAATACACAAATAGACTTCTTTTGAACTTATTAATTATAATAGGATCTTTTTAAAAAGTTTTAAGAGATCGAAAAAGAACCTCAAAGTAGAAAATTTTCCGATAATTTTCATTTTAAGGCACAAAGTGGTACAAAAGGAGCTCAAAAGAGGATTTTGAATCGAAATTTTACTTCTACTTTCGACCTCAATTAGATCTTTTACAATTATTTTGATACTTTGAACACTCAAATAGACTTCTTTTGAACCCACTTTCCAAATCGGAATCAGGTTTATTCACTGGAAGACAGTGAACAGCCTGATCTCACAAGTAAACCTACCCAAGTGTCACTCTTCGATTTTGATGAAACTTTGCACACTTCTAGGGCGATGAAAAATAATCGACACGTATTTTTTTATATTGGCGGTAATTCAGTTTTAAGGGTAGAAACTACCTTTGAATATTTGGGGATGTATTTAATGAGACGCCATTTTGAATCCGCCATTTTGATAATGATATTTTCGACATCAAATTTGGATTCAGCGACATCGAAAACCCCCATAAAGCCTTCACAATTTAAATTGTTCAATGGATATCATTCAAATCTTGAATACATCCCCAAATATTCAAAGGGTAGTTTCTACCCTTAAAACTGAATTACCGCCAATATAAAAAAATACGTGTCGATTATTTTTCATCGCCCTAGAAGTGTGCAAAGTTTCATCAAAATCGAAGAGTGACACTTGGGTAGGTTTACTTGTCAGTGGTATACCTATATCAATCAGTGATATGCCTTTCAGTGATAAAGCACTGATTTCGATCAGTGATACTACACTGATTCCGATCAGTGTACCCCTTCTCTTAAGTGGAATCACTGAAAGACAGTGAGTAATCACTGATAGTCACAGTTATAAGTATAACATTGTATAAATCAATAAGATTTCGCTGATTCAGATTTAGAGAGGATAGTAGGGTCTTTGTGAAGAGTTCTAAAAGGTTTGAAGAAATTGAAAAAGAACCTCAAAGTAGAAAATTTTCCGATAATTACCATTTTAAGGCACTAGGTAGGAGTTCAAAAGAGGATTCCGAGTCGAAATTTTACTTCTACTTTCGATCTCAATCATTATGATACTTTAAACACTCAAATAGACTTCTTTGAAACTTATTGACTACAATAAAATCTTCGTGGAGAGTTTTAAGAGATTTAATTGAAACTTCAAAGTGGGAAAATTTTCGATAAGTATGATTCTGAGGCACATAACAAGGTAGGAGTTCAAAAGGTCTAATTAAGATCGAAAGTACACTGAGAGAAATTGTTTGGTAGAATAGTGATCAAATGAATTTTATAGTTACTGGTACCAAACACTTAGTTACATTTAATAAAACTTTTTGTAATTTGTTGTATGAAAATAATTATTTGGTTAAGGCTACAAATTGTTTGGTCAAAACAACTATATATTTAGTAACTATCACTATAAAATTCATTTGATCACTATTCAACCAAACTTTGGTTGATTTTACCAAACATTTCTCTCACAGTGTAGAAGTAAAATTTCGACTTGGAACCCTCTTCTTACATTCTGCTTACTAATATTTTTTTCTACCAGTAGTTTAGCTGAAATTTCCTCGGCGCTTCCTCTTATCGCTATATCGTCCCACATTCCACGCTCTGCGACTTACTTCGCGTTTACAAGATGTGACATTTACGTGAATCAATACCCTTGAATTTATCGAAGCTTCGGTTATTGATTGCCGCACAGCTCTCTAAGGCTGAAACTTACATTGTGCCAGCCGACAACTTCGTAGCAACGCGCCGGTAGACGTCTCACCTCGAGAATTTATCGACAGTCGTTTTTGTCGCTTGGCAGAATAATCGGATCCGTGCGCGCGCGGGCGGAAACGGCTGCGGAAACGAAAGAAAGTGGAGTGAAATTGAAATGAAGGTGAGCGCGTTGGCTGAAATAAGGCTGTAAAAAACGACAGATTCCAAGTACCTTACGGCTGCGTATCGCAACGGGATTGCTTATTGCGCGAGAATATCAAAAAAATCATAGCTTTCGAAAATTGCCCTTCCGCGTTGCGCTCACATATCGCGTTGATTTTTTTCCTCCCCCTCTCGTTTCGGCTTTCAATTTTCGCTTAACAAATTCGTCCATTGAGATATATCTTGTACACAACACGCAGCTTCGTTTTCGTAATTGGTTATTGGGTATATTTAAAAGAATCGTGTTCACAACAGCGAAATAAAAAAAAAAACTAAAACATTTTCACTATTATTCTCTCAACAATTTATAATTACTCGCTGACTTTTACTTCTCATTTTCTTTTCCGCGTTTCATTCATTCAGGGGATATAATACGTCAAGTAAATTGCCGTTAAATCTCTTTTGATGAAATAACATCTAATCTCACCCGACAGCCCACATGTCAGTGCCGTTTGTCCGACGAGCTGAATGTCAAAGAAGGGGCGGATTCGGGGTCGTAAATCCGCTTTGTCGGAATTGTCATGACGTAATGAAATACGTCCTAAGAGCATTTACGCACGTACGTAGGCGTATAGACAAACCCGAGGAGAGAGAGAGAGAGAGAGAGAGGAGATGCCTTGTATTTACGACGGCAAACGCTAATTCTGGAGTTTACCGCTCGTACTCGCGCGCGTCAGTCCCTTCCCGCGATACGATCCGCTCGCTCGATCAACGAAGGACGCTCGGCACGTTCATCTTCCTCGTGGTAATTGTCATTGGCGTTTTTTTCCATCTCAAGATTCAATCCACTTCGCTGCCATTCGCGCGTCACGGCTATCGGTTTCTCGGGAGCTGAAACGGCCGCATGATGGATGGAATGGAATGACCGCGGTCGCAGCCGCGCCGGCGAAACTGCGAAAACGCGATCGCAACGTTGTTCAAGGCACACAGAAAAAAAATTAGTATCAAATCAACAATTCATTGTTTCACATATAAGCAAGAATATAAAATCTCCTTGGAAGTATTAGGTCGGTGCAAATGAAATGGCCATNTGGCCGTTTTTTAATTTAAATTTTAGACAAATTTAAAACTTGTTTTACTAATCAAAATAGTATCTATCTACTTTAATGCACTACTGTCAATGTAATACAAGTGCATCAATGCCGTTCTTAAAAAAATTAAAATGACGTCATCATTGACGGAGGATGCATGCCCATGAGGTAAAATATCGAGGTTTGTGTTTCCAGACTGAAACTTTTCAAACCAACGCCTTGTCGTCCTTTCACTTACAGTATTCCCCAAATGCAGTATTAATGTTACGTATGCCTCGGCTGCAGTATGATCAAGTTTGAACTCGTATAAGTAAATTATACGAATTTCTTTATTTTCCATCACGGCGTTAATGCAAACTTCTATGACTAACAGTACAATATATAAATAAGATTATGCACTATAAATCGCGTGTGGACCATGTACTTTTCACACAGTATACATACATCGTCCTCTGTATGAAAGAAAAGTGATCTATAGGGATGGAAAATTCAAAATACTGAAAACGGCCATTTCATTTGCATCGACCTAATATTTATAATCTCAAAGAGACATAATTAGCTAACATAAAGAAATTTTGTTTCTTCATGTAAGCAAATTATGCCTGTTCATGATTATCAAATTCTTCCAAGAAGATTTTATATCCTTGCTTTTACAACATAAAACAATGAATTGTTGATTTGATAGTCATTTTTTTCTGTGCATACGTGGCGCGAAAAATAATTACTGAACTTCAAAGACGCCAAAACGTTCTCGCGATTGAAATCCAGTTACTGTAATAGTCGATTCAATCGGATTGTCGCATAAATTTTAAATTGCATCAATGCGAACGGCGTTTTCAATTGCGCGACGTTAACGTTCAATGAAAAAGATTCTACATTTATATTGTTTCACAACTATCGTTGTATATTATTTTACTTCAACTTGATGTTGCAACTGCAATTTCATTAATTTCATAAGGCTGCGCGTGTTCGAATTGGAACGTCAATGCGACTTTGTAATTGAATTTTTCTTCAATTATTTGACAGCTTTGATTCGAAATTGTAACGCGATTTCTCAGCATCTCGCGCGACTATGAATGCAAACGCGTCTGCATTTCCGGATTAAATTTGCATTCGGTACTTGTGTTTATACCACCTCGGCGCCCTACATTACGGCGCTGGCTTTCTGAGCTACCTACATGCACTTAAACGTTCCGGCTACGCCTATTGGATAATTTACGGCCGGCTGAGCATACTGAGTGATGCGCAACATGCAGAGTATCCGCGTTACATCCCCGTGTCACGCGCGCGCCCCGCACTTCGAAAATCATCGGCGGTATACTGTCGGCGTGCATTACATCGTGATGCAAATGGCGACCCAGTTTTTCTCTCGAATAGACCGCGCGGCTGTAACGTAGTTTCGTTCAAGAGGAAATTATCGCGACGTGCGGGAGAGGAATCTTCGCGTCTTTACCCCTTCGTCGTCATCACGTTGAAATAACGTTTTCGTACGTCCGCACGCCGCATCATCATGAATATTTATGCGCGCGACAGGTGCTCGAGAGCGGAATCGAGCCGCAGTGGCGCAACCACTCGGCGAGTAGCGGCGATGAGCGAGAAAGACGTGCCCGGCATCGCGCGCCCCGTTCGTTGCCCCGACCCTAATGAAGCCTTAATGCCGAAACCCTCTCGAACTTGGTCACAACGGCCAGCGTTATATACGCGCGTTTCGCCTCACCTCGCTGCTCTAATTGTTGCCGACGTGCAATTATGCCGCGCGGCGGGATCGCGTGACGAAAACGGTACGGAGTTAATTTTCGGATGTGGCCGTTTTCATTATTATCGCGAACTCTCAGCCGTGTTTCCCGCGGTCTTCCTTTTTGTTATACTCCCCGACGCGCTATTCATTTTCATTATCAAAGGGCAGTGCACCAGCTTCAGAGCTTTCGAGCGACGAGCGAAATGTCTTTGTTGCAATTTGCCGGTGAAACGAATTACTTCAGATCTATGGAATTGATTCATAGTTATGTTAGAGCACGGTACAATCACTCGTTTCATTCACAGAAATAATTCGCTGCCTTCTCAAACAGTTGAGTCCTTGAGTCTAAAGATAATCAGGAACTTGTGTATCTCAGACAATTTAATGTGTAATTTAATCGTTTAACAATTTTTCACAATTTTTTCAGATATATTTATATTTATATTTTCAGAAAATATAATATCCGAAAAGATTTTGAAAAATTGTTGAATAATCAAATTATATCTAATTACATATAAATATACATATCTAATTAGATACACATTCAAAACAAAGTAGAAATAAATACAAAATAAATTTTTCTCTAATTGATAGAAAATTTGGTAATTCATTATTGATTCTCGCGATAAAAGGTTAAATAGCTCTTTTCAAATTTGAATGACGAATGCGACTACACAGCTTCGATCGTTCGAGTAATCATAAACCCCAGAGTAATAGCTGATCTCTGTGCGTTGATCTAATCATGAGCTTCTAGGTGTCAATCTGTGCTGCCTACTAATGTTGTACTTGTATTCCCCGCCCGCCCTTACCGTGTTGTTGGAGGATGCTTGGACTTCCTCCCCGCCCTTACTCACGGCCTACATGTGGTGACGTTTCCCGCATCGAGCTCTAATCTCTGTATCGTAATGTTGTAGTTTCGAAAGGTTGCAGGGGAACGTCAGAGGGAGGAACTCAGATGGGAGCGCGACATGGACCGGAAGAGCAAGTCGAGGGGCGGCTCGCCCGATCGCCATCAAGCCTCCGATAGAGGGAGAGCGACCAGTCCTCAGAGAGTCGTCAAGCCGGCCCAGACGGCCGGTAAGGATCATTTTACTCGTTCGTACGAGATATCTATTGCTCCTTCATACCGCAGACGTCACATTTCGCGTAACGACCGCATGTTACGATACAATCGGACAAATAAGGAATTGTATATGTGGCTCGTTCTTTTTAATGGAGAAAAACGGAGTTTATAAGACGCTACGATATTATTATAATATTATGTAATATAGCAGCGTCTTATATATTAATGTAATATTGTAAAATTAGGCTAGTTTAATTATTCTAGTTTAATCTAGATAGATTATCTTTATCGATACGTTTTAATTATTTGTTAGCCTTCCAATGTAATTTTCTATTCTATATAAAAATCTTCTGTATGAATTAAATATATTTTTGCAGAAACAGTTCTCTAGACCTACACTGAGAGAAATGTTTGGTAAAATCAACCAAAGTTTGGTTGAACAGTGATCAAATGAATTTTATAGTGATAGTTGTTTTGACCAAACCATTTGTAGCCTTAACCAAATAATTATTTTCATACAACAAATTACAAAAAGTTTTGTTAAATGTAACTAAGTTTTTGGTACTAGTAACTATAAAATTCATTTGATCACTACCATGAGATTGTTCTATCAAACGATTTCTCTCAGTGTATAAAAGTTGTAGTTTTGTTATTATAATTGCAATTTGCATAACGAGATTTCCAATTATTTCTACCACAGTCAATCGGGAGATATCATTCGAGATAAAATCAGTTTCTAATATCGTTCTACGTTAACTGCGTTGGATCGCGTCATCTTTCAATTCACTTAGCATGTTAAACTCTAACATCATCTTTCAATTTCCTTGGTAAAGCGATCGAGCAGGAAGGCGATGATCTGGACGACGAGGAGGAACGTCGACGTCGCGCTCGTCGCGGAGGCAATACAGTTCGCCGTAAATCTCGCGTGACCAGGCAAAGGTCTTACGACGATGAAATCAAAACGGCGGCCGCGATGGCTGCCGGTGGAGCGCAGCCCACGCACCCTGACACCGGCCTAGGACTTCCGGTTCAATTACCAAGACGAGCGTCTGCCTACGACGTTTACGCTGTACCCGGAAGTAGCGGCCTTAACGCAATGGCCATCGCCGCCGCCCAACAGAGAGCCTCCATTTCGGCGCAAGGTGCGTTAAAATAGACTTACTGCAATAGATGAGAAATTTATTCTTTGATTTCTGAAAGCTCGCGTTTATAATTTAATTATACAACACTGTAATAATCTTCTTTTTACAATTGAAAGTCTCGTGAAAGCTAAACAAGTTAATTTTCAGGAAAAAAACTTTTCATTTTTAAATTGATTATTGTATAAATATAATAATTTTCTTTGAACATATAATAGATATAAGAACAATGTTTTAGGGCTTGATTAAAATTTTGAGGATTTCCCATTTAAAAAAAGTTAAAAGCCTCTAGAAACTTGTTTAATTCTTACAAAAAGTTTATATTTATCACCTATATTTAATTTTCCAGTTTTCTGTTTGATTCTTATTGAAACAGAATCGTTCGCGATGTGACGCTACTGAAATATAGAAAATGACTTGATGCCATAACTCAGATATTTTTAAAATAAATACGTTTGGTTTTTGCGATTTCAATTATATTTGAGTATTGAGAGATTTTCTTCTATTAAGTCTCGCAACAAAATAGTTTTCTGTCGAGATATTGCGAGCATGTAATATTATGCACATTAATATCATGAGCATGTAAATTTAAATACAAACCAATAGCATTTTGATTCAAGCATTTTTCTAAAATATCGCTTTTATTGATGATATAGAGGAGAAGAGGATATTATGATTACTGTAGACATTATGGCTACCCCCCATTATCTCCGTTATTAGGTGACGAATTCTAACAATTGTTTATAGAATTCTTTAATTAATAGCGCGCCGTTTTTCAATGGCGCTAATATGCCAATATACAATAGTTATATTGTGTGCAACTTTTCTTAATAATACTATATATCGTTTTCTGAATAAAACAGAGTCTTAACAACAGCTTTTTTACATTTTATCATCTTAAAACACAAATTTCAGAATATTCCCGNCCCGGGCTTATGGCATATATATATACTTGGCACTGGTCGACATTTTTATATGTAGTTCAAATCAAGTACATTTCCGTGTTTTTTCTATAACGGCATTGTGAAGGGGAAGGTTCAACCTTTCAAACCATCCAACTTTATTTTTTTACTTGTGAGTTATAACAATTGTTATAAGGCATTTTTACTTTTGAGCACTTCTAAACTTTTTCAAGGTATAGGGGAGACCAGGGCTATTCGTTAGGTGGGGTAATTCGTAAAAATGGAAATATCT
>QKQZ01010467.1:0-12950 GCA_003595255.1 Solenopsis fugax | reverse complement strand
AAGATATTTCCATTTTTACGAATTACCCCACCTAACGAATAGCCCTGGTCTCCCCTATGTTGCTGCGGAAGAGATGTTGAGAATTGACAACTTTGCGTCCCGTCCGTCGGTTTTGCTGAATACCTACGTGGCGATTATCCTACGTATATCCTCTCTTCTTTCGGCGCGTAGTGGTAGACGAGGGAATTAAGAGGCCGGGTACGTTCCGCGGCTTCGGGATAAACTTGGAAACAACTGCTGTCATTCGCAGACGCGCGCGACGACGACGTCGGCGGAATATGCGCCGCTTACTTTGGGGGCGATGAGCGCAGCGAAAGACGGTAAGCAGCGCGGGTGGTGTGCAGACGTAAGTACCCGAAAATCTTTTGTGAAGCGCGGAGAACGCGCCGACTGTGATTCCGCGAGGATTAAACGAGCGCTCGTCTGCTACCAACTTGTTCCGGCTTGTTGGCGTAATTATATCCGCGGCAGACGTTCGCGTATGCAATTTTCGCGTATCATAAATGTGCCTCTTGTACGGCGTCGGAGTCGCGTGCACGAGCGACTCGTGAGATTTTGCAATTCGCATCTAAATGTCGTGCGCAATCGAGCGCAATAGTTTGCTGATATCATCGGGGCGGAATCGATCGCCGCCCACTAAACAAAATCGTTTACGAACGTTTTGGTAACGTCCGAGCAACTAGAAATGTCCCGAGACAGTTACCTTAGATCTTCTTCTCTTCTTTTATTTATTATTATTAATACACTGAGGAGGACTCCAAAGTGAGTCGAAACGTTCGTCTATTGTCATGTGAATGAATAAACAGATGTAATTGCATCTGTGTTTTTGATTGCGCAATTGTAACTGCGCTGACTCTCACTGGCCTTTCGTACTTGTTACTGTTTTCAATTACCTTACATATGCGACGTCACATTTCCAACGTTTATCCTCTAAAGCAAAAGCTAGCATCCTTACAATTAAAAAAATTGGGAATATGATATAATTCTAGTGCCTAGTGTTTCACAGAGAAAAATTTTTTTTATTTAAAAAGCATATTTAAATATTTTTTTCCTGCTTGGATTTTTCTAACGTATGCAAGTTGCGCAAACATCGCAGAAACGTTGGAAATGTGACGTCGCATATGTAAGGTAATCGACTCGGGACATTTCTGGTTGCTCGGACGTTACCAAAACGTTCGTAAACGATTTTGTTTAGCGGGCGGTATACGTAATCCGCGGGTGGCGATCGGACATCGGTGCACGAATCCCACCGTTCGTTTATTCCGGGCGACGACGCCTCGTGTTAATTACATGCCGCAATAATTGTCCTGCGATAATCGCGCGTGTCTCGGTAAATATCTGAAATTCCGCGAGAGATAAATGACGACGTGGCGACGCGCGTCACGCGACTGCGATCTGCCCCAGCATCCCGTCTGCGGTATCCTTAGCTCGGCAGTCATCGGGCAACACAATGCGGACAATGCGCATTCACGGGAACGCGGCCGAGATAGCCCCCGTGACCCGGGAGAGCGACTACAGGCTACTCTGGCTACAGGCTCCAGTCTCATCCGGCGAATGGAGATCCTTTATCAGCGTCACGTCCCTCAAGCGTCTCCGCGAAGATTCCTCTCGCGACCGGAGAGTGAGTTACATCGGTTGAAATAAATTGAGAGGATCCGGTGCGACGCGGCGCTGCCGCGGATCGCGGATCTCCGATGCGGATCCCATTCGACATGGAGATTCGGGATCAATCGTCGAAATTAAGCTCTCCCGAGTCGGATATTACATTGAGAGAAATGTTTGGTAAAATCAATCAAAGTTTGGTTGAACAGTGATCAAATGAATTTTATAGTGATAGTTACTAAATATATACAGTAGAGCCTCCCATATCCGAAGTTCCATTATCTGAATACTTTAATATCCGAACGTTCTACTATCCAAATGTTCCGAAATTATTAATAAATATTAATTTTGTTTTCTTTACGTAAAGAATTTTTTTTTACATAAAGTGTTTTTGAATACATGAAGTCCTTTTTGTTAAAAATTTAAGTTTCTGTTTGAATAAATGAAATTTAATATACAAATGTGTTTATTCTATTATCCGAAAATTCCCTTATCCGAACAATTTTGTCTCCCTATTATTTCGGATATGGGAGGCTCCACTGTAGTTGTTTTGACCAAACAATTTGTAGCCTTAACCAAATAATTATTTTCATACAACAAATTACAAAAAGTTTTGTTAAATATAACTAAGTTTTTGGTATCAGTAACTACAAAATTCATTTGATCACTATTCAACCAAACGTTAGTTGATCTTACCAAACGATTTCTCTCAGTGTATCGGAATTTTTTTATTTTGCGAGCTTCGTCGATAAGAGACTATTGGGAAGGAATATCGTCACCTTGTTTAATTCTCCTTCGGAGTATAATTGGGGCGCATTACACCTGCTGCTCTTCGCCTTCAGCTTCGCTAGACTTATTTGTAAAATACGAGATACTCGTGGTCTCAAGATTTTTTTATCTTGAGACTCAGTTAAAGCGTAATTCGGAACAAATATCTGCATAGTGAAAGAAATGTGTTTGATTAACCCCTTGCCTTACGATGATTTGTGACTACGCGTGCCATAGTTAGGACAAGGTCGCTCAAGACAAATAAGGATCTGGCAATTTTATTAACGATTCACTTGGCGGTCTAGATTAATTTTTGCCACGAGACCAACTCGTGTTTGTTACATGTGGCCCGTAATACGCGCACGAGTCTAACTCGTGTTTACTACTTTGGCCCAGAATTGGTATCATGTTTCTTTTAATATTATGAGGTAAGGGGTTAAAAATGAACGATGTAGTATATGTATCAAAAAAAACCTAGCAAAAATTAATTGAGGCATGAAAGATAATTTTTAATAAAAATATTTGATAAAAGAATAATAAAATCAATAAACAGTCTAGTTAATTATAATAATTATTTTCTTGAATATTGATCTTAGAAGCTTTCTCCTATTGATTTACAATTGTAAAAATCTCTAGGGTAATAACAATAAATGAAATGGTTTCTCGACAAACAATACTTCTTTTAAAATTTTTCTAACAAAAACGTAAAAAAATATTTCTCTTAATAACACATGTAAAAATATAAACTTAGTATTCCGATGATTAATACACGGAATAACGGTGTCATTATTTTGGTGCGAAAATTAACGCACAATTCTTTTAATAACAAGATAGATACCAATTTGAAATGGTTTATTTTTGGTGATTAAATATTCACTGCGTTGAAGGATGGGATGGGATGGGATGGGACGGGGCGAGTTTTATCGTACGGAAAATTCGGAGATACGCGATTAAATTCGTTCGCTTATCCACTGGCGGGCTTACAGCCGGGCGGAAGATAACGATAACACGTCGGGCGGGTTGCTCTCGCGTCATTAGCAATGGAAATTTCGAGTTTCCTCTGCTTTTTGGTCCTCCGAGCTGTAATAATATCGAGTGCGTCGGGTAACGAGAGCGAAAAAAAAAGGGGAGATGCAAGTATCGAAGGCAGCAACGATGGGGCTGCGCGCGTGCGTGCGTCAAATAAACAACGATTGTACGCCGATATACGCTGCAAATTTCTGTTTGCGGATCGCGCACGAGCTGCTATTTGCGCGAATATCAATTTACGGCTTTAATATCGAACGAACGTAGGAATGCGAGCGAGAAAAGGAAATATATAACAAATGTAGAAAAGTACTTTGCGCGCGCACAATAATTACAGTCGTCTTCCTGGAAAACTGTTAAGTAATATCGCACGAATGTAATGTACAAAATGTAAATCTCTTTCATGAAGATTGCGAGCGAGCGACGTTTTTGCGAGATTAGGTTTAATGTCGCGCGTACGTGACGCGAATTTGCGTCCGTCACATTGGCTCAATTAACACGAATCCTCCTTCCTCGTCCTACGGCAATTGATGAAGGCTATCTAATTAGATCGATTCCCGCAACCGAATCCGTCCTGGGATAATATAACGTTCTCTCAAACGCGCGACGATCCATCTTCCGCGAGTCTAAGTAAGTTATGTAACTCACTCATCTCTCCGGAGCGAGATAAACGTGTGATGCAACTTGAAACTTCTGTGATACGCGATTATATTCCGCGTGTTAAAAGAAAGATTCCGCGTCAATAAGTGTAAATTACAGCCTTGGCTGAGCATTAACCTTTGAATATTATAGTTTCTAAATCTCGAGGGTCCATTGATTTATACACTGAGAGAAAAAATTGTAATGGAGACAACTATAAGGGGACAACCATACAAATTTTGTTAATATAATTATAATATATAGTTAAGTGAAATATATTGTAGTTATTGCAACTAAGTTTATGTTTAAGAAAACTAATAAAAAATAATTGAGCGTTTGCTCGCTCAAAGTCTTGGCTAATAAAAAATAGTTGTAATTATTTTATTATATAGTACACTGAAAAAAAAGTCTGGTTACAACTACCAAATGTATAGTGAAATAGTGTCAATTAAATATTTTGTCAATATAACCAAAAATAATTTTATTATAATGTACTAAATGTTTAGTAAGTATTATCAAATCTGGTATATATTACTAAATATTTAGAAAAGTAAAATTATTTTTGGTTACATTGACCAAATATTTAATTGATACTATTTCACTATACATTTGGTAGTTATAACCAGTCTTTTTTTCAGTGTATACTACAACTATTTTTTATTAGTTCTCTTAATCATTAATTTAGTTGCAATAACTATAATATAGTTAACTATACATTATAATTATATAAAAACAAAATTTGTATGGTTGTCCCCTTATAGTTGCCACCACTACGATTTTTTCTCTCTGTGCAGCATAGTGATCAAATGAATTTTATAGTTACTGATACCAAAAACTTTGTTACATTTAACAAAAAAAATCAAAAACTTTTTGTAATTTGTTGTATGAAAATAATTATTTGGTTAAGACTACAAATTGTTTGGTCAAAACAACTATATATTTAGTAACTATCACTATAAATTTCATTTGATCACTATTCAACCAAACTTTGGTTGATTTTACCAAACATTTCTCTCAGTGTATCGTTAAAATTATTAGAACGCTCTACGTTCGACCATTCCCTTCGCTGTCGGAAGACCCGCGCGCGACAATAATACGCATCAATTTAAAATCAAGGAAATTGGCGCAAGAGAGAAAGACATTGTAGCGGAAGAGGCAGACGTAAGACGCACAGAGACTGTGTGATTTTAGACGAGCACGCGCATTGTTCGGATCCGTGACATAACGCGGTCCCGCCTCGCCGGAGTGCGCGACGCAATCGGAATATTCTGTTGACGCAAATCTGCATACCGCAATTCAATCAGCCCGCATCCGCCCCGACGTCTTGTTCCGCGCGACCGTGCGTGTGTGCTTAATTAGATCGATTCCGTCGTGCCGAATTCGTCTTTGGCGCAGCCTCGGTTCGCCAAGACGTAACGATCCATCATGGCCTCGCTAGGCGCGTTCGCCATTTAACCCGATTCCCGCTGGATCAAGGACGAAGACGAGCATTCCTCGGACGAGGGTGCCATCGCCGTTGATCAAGATTAATCGTANGCTGGGCAAACAAATGCAGAAATTGGAGCTTGGTACTTTGCCGTCGTTGCCGCCGTCGCCGCCGTCGTCGTCGTCGAGCGGAGAGGCAGACAGGGACGGTGGGGAAAGATCGAGCGTCTCGTCGAGATCGTGGCGGTAATTGAAAAGACACGAGGAAATTCTGTTAGGGGGCGAGAAATCCCGCCGATAAGGAACGGGATGCTTTTGATATCGATTTTTCGAGCGACGTGCTACTCGGGGGAATTATATCCGGAGAGATGTTCGACGTAGTCTTCTTCGACCAAGAGGATTTATCAATTTTTC
This sequence comes from Solenopsis fugax, assembly GCA_003595255.1. Lineage (NCBI taxonomy): Eukaryota > Metazoa > Arthropoda > Insecta > Hymenoptera > Formicidae > Solenopsis > Solenopsis fugax. The sequence goes on along the minus strand of QKQZ01010467.1, from coordinate 7,076 downwards.
ATTGTTCTCCGTCTCAACGCGAAAGATTTTCCGTGCCAAAGAACGCATTCTTTTCGCTCTAAAAATTTAATCTGTGAGAATGTATGAAACTGTTTATGTAAGAAACGAATTGCAAACCATGCGTATTTCCTCTATGTTTCGAACATATTCTACGTAATAAGTTGAGTAACCACGATAAATGTTGCTCGGTAGAACGTGTCCATTCTCTATAATGTAATATTGGCCTTTTTTCATAAATAACCCTTTGATCAACGAAGAAATTTCCCTACACTTGGGAAATCCTTAATATGTAATCCAAATGCAGTTGTCTCATATTCGCGTCTTTTGTTCGTGCATTTTCACTCGCGATTTACTACTTGCAATCAGCTTTTGCAGAATCAAGATTATCATTTATTCATGAATTATCTCAGGAAAATAATGAAATGATATAGCGAAACTAAACTTTTTTAATGTTTCCTTCTTAAACGTTTACTATTGGACTTCGTCGTACCTCGTTAAAAGTGATTCAGCTATTCTTTCTATTTACAGAATAATGTTGTTTCCTGTTCTCCATTTTAGCACTATTTCTCATAAGGATCGCAACAGTATCGAATAAAATAAATAATAAAAGAGTATGTTTCTTTGTTGTACATTTTTTTTATCTAAGTTCAATTTTTTACATATTATTTTTTTCATATTAGTGCAGTGGCACCTTCGAACGTAATTTTAATTACTTTTAGTTAATCTCAAATTATTTATTTATAGTTAGCCTGTTTAACTATTTATCTCCGATAGTTTTTTCAACATTGCCAAGGCTAGTATTAAGTTATTATCCAGGAAAAAATTGTTTATATATAATTATGAATGATTTTTATATATAATTATACTTAATTACATGTAATGAATATATGAAATTGTGTGCAATCGTATATAATTATATATAATCATTATATAATTTTCATATATATTTATATACATATGATTACATATAAAATATGTCCATATATATAATAAAATATATAAAATTACACATATTTTATATATAATATCATATATAACAATATATATTATTATATATAATTATAAAAATTTTTCCCGTAACGTCGAATGTCTTAGCGTGTTGCACAATTTGGCTTGAGCAGCTGTAATAAACGAAGATTTATTTAATCCCAAGTTAATACGACTACTGATAATAACTTGGTTTTTTATTCGATAAGATTTTCAAACTTTTTATATTTCTTCTAAGAATTCTAAAACGCCTGAATACTAGTTGTAAATTCCTCTACGTTTTATTCAAAAAGTTCAACAAAAAAAACCGTAATTTTTTTTTATTACAAAACTTTCTAAAATTTATATCAAAATGCATGTAATGAATTCTATAATACATTAAAAATTAGATTACCTTTTTCATTTTCCAATAGACTTTGTCCTTTTTGTTATACTAAGAGAAAAAATTGTTGCAATTACCACATTTTAACTATAATTCATATAAGTCACTTTAAATGCCAACTACATATTTATAGTTATTTTACCATACAAATTACAGCTATTAGTTATTATTACTATGTAAATAGTAAGCAAATGTTTAAAAAGTAGTTATATTTATTGCATTTCTTATATAAAAATGTTTATTTTATTTTTACCATTCATATCTTGATATTTTACTATATTAATATTTCAAATTATCATAATTTATAGTAAAATTTTTTCACAGTTGACAGAACATAAAATTATTATTTGCTACATTATAGCAGTAATAATTATAAAAATGGACTTCTATAATTCTTTTATCATACAATTATAGTCATAAATACCAACCACTTTTCTCTCAGTGTACTATCTCCCTATCACAGCCTCAATTAGAATCAAATTAATTCTTTAGAACACACAAAATATTCTTTTCTAAATCATCATATGAGAAATGTCTGAAAGAAGTGTCTGGATGTAAAAGAAGGAAATTGAAAACTCTTTATCGGACAAAGACGTCTAGGTCTGCCAGGTCATTGCCGACGTGGTGGCTAGTGTAAGCTCGGCGTTAATGTTTGTAGACCCGGACTGGCATAAGTAAGCGACCGTCACTACGGATACGCACTCATACATACACAGTCACGCAATGTGATGAGTGCGGTAGATAGTAGACGGTGGTATACATAGAGGTTCTAGTGGCAGTGGGGTCAGTGTAAAACTACCGTCTGTCCGTAACGTGTCGAACCGTAGTCGGTCGAGTGAACTGTCGTACAGTTCGACCGGCGGCGTTTTTCTTTAGTCCAGAAGAATCCTACACAAAGAAAAAACGTCGACGACTCCTATCTGAGAATTTCCTTATCGCGGGGAGTTACGCCAGGCATCGGAACCCTCGAATCTCTCCGCTCTTTCTGTATAAGAAAGTAAGTGCGATCACCGGGTGAGAGAGAGAGAGAGAGAGAGAGAGAGAGAGAGAGAGAGAGAGAGAGAGAGAGAGAGAGAGAGAGAGAGAGAGAGAGAGAGAGAGAGAGAGAGAGAGAGAGAGAGAGAGAGAGAGAGAGAGAGAGAGAGAGAGAGAGAGAGAGAGAGAGAGAGAGAGAGAGAGAGAGAGAGAGAGAGAGAGAGAGAGAGAGAGAGAGAGAGAGAGAGAGAGAGAGAGAGAGAGAGAGAGAGAGAGAGAGAGAGAGAGAGAGAGAGAGAGAGAGAGAGAGAGAGAGAGAGAGAGAGAGAGAGAGAGAGAGAGAGAGAGAGAGAGAGAGAGAGAGAGAGAGAGAGAGAGAGAGAGAGAGAGAGAGAGAGAGAGAGAGAGAGAGAGAGAGAGAGAGAGAGAGAGAGAGAGAGAGAGAGAGAGAGAGAGAGAGAGAGAGAGAGAGAGAGAGAGAGAGAGAGAGAGAGAGAGAGAGAGAGAGAGAGAGAGAGAGAGAGAGAGAGAGAGAGAGAGAGAGAGAGAGAGAGAGAGAGAGAGAGAGACTCGTAGCGGCAATCGATTTTGACCGATCCAAGGCAATTTAAGTAGACTGTTGAAAGTAAATTTCACCGAATTAACCGCGAATGTTATCTAACGCAGGATTTACGTGAAATTATGTAGAATAACGGCAGAGAGATTTTTTGTTCTATTTTCCGTCGATAAAGGATCTCTTGTCGCTGGCATCTAGATTCAACGTTTGCATGCGGGTGATGTGTATCTGATGCAACCGCATCCATTCAATTAACACACGAATGTTCCTTCCGTGTTCTGCAGCAATTGACGAAGGCACATCTAATTAGATTGATTCTCGCTACTGAATTCTACTGAGATAACATGTGCTTCGACACGGCACTCCGCTTCGGGATCTTTAATTAACAATTAGTTTGGTAAATCGGATTAATCTCACTTTCGAGACCGTCGAAAAAGTATTACGTATATAACGAGGGTATTATTAAAAAATTTGGAAATCTAGAGCAGAATGCAGTATTGTTAGATTGTCAAATATAAAATTGCTAATTTTGTCATTTGACACAGATATGCATTCCATTTCGCGTAAGCTAACTGTAATGCAAGAAGCTTTAGATTGTCGACGGAATAAGATCGATGCATGAATCATATTGACGGAAGACACTTGGTCTTTGCATTTTCTTCATTTCTTCGTATTTGTTTCTACCTGCGCGATTTTTTCAATGTGGGTCACACGATTAGCGTGAAAATACGGGGGAGGAAATGCGCGAGTTTGTGCGTGCAGGACAATGCGGATGTCGACAGGTGAGACTTATCGGCGTGCATTATCTGGCGCGATATCGGGAAGTGGACGGAGGCGTGAGTAGGACAGACCGCGATTATATACGTACGTGACCCTGGAAAATCGTATGCCATAAATTTGCTGGCTTGGTCCCCGAGGGTATAGAGCGCGTGCGTTACGAAATCAAGGTCAGCGGGCAGCTTGCGGCCGAAAAAAATTCAATCAAACAAGCAAACGTGTTATCGGACAAATGTGCGAAACGAGCGATTCGTCGATGGGCTTGTAAGTATCTGCAAACACTCGACAAGAACATCTTGGTACTATTCAATTTATCGATCGAAAGCAAAGAGGCTGACACAAGAAGAGAGAGAGACAGAGAGAGAAAATGTGGTGTGGAAATACTAATCAGCGAAATGTTCACTTAAGAAATTAGGTTAATTAGGCAGACTGAAAATACTCCGTTTATTGATTTTTCCGCATTAAGTAACATATAATTTTAGAAACTGCTAAATTTTACTTATCCGGAAAATAATTAAAAGGTCGTTAAAGACGTCTCCTTTCTATTCTTAATGTAATAAAATTATAACAAAATATAGAGTAAAGTTGTCTATTATAAGATACCTTTTTTTAAAGGCTTATAATTTATTTAATTTATACCATTAACTCCTATTTTTATATCCATATTATAGTAAATATATTTCGCCAAAAGTTAGCAATCGATAATAGTTATACTTTGTTCTATATGAAATTTTTTACCAAAATTACCGATTTTGCTAATTCAGAAAAAGGATTCCTAATATGAGATACAAAGGTCTTTTTATATGAAATGGGTCTTATCGACTTGGCCCTTACAAGGTTCAAATTAGGCTCCAGATTCAAAATCTAGTTGACCAATCAAATAGCTCTTTCGATACTCAAAAACTTTGGTACTTAACATTTTTCTCCAAAATCTATTCTCTTCGAGATATTTTAAAGTCTCAGTGTTAATGCTGAAGGCCATAACTTTCAAGCCTCATAATTCGAAAGTCTTCAATGAAAAACTTTATTACAGCATTTTGGAAAGTTCTCAAAGTCAGAATATGCAATAATAAATGGGGATTTTTGAGTGTCCCATATTACGAGTTCCACGCTATGCAATTTCACGATCACTAAATTTAATATTTATAATTAAGCAAATCATCACATGCCGTATTTTTCTATTAATATGACTTTACTCCATCACTGCATGCAGCATTTATCATCAAATATTTATTTATTTCATAATAAACAAGGTTTAAAGACTCATATCAATAAATCTTGACAACATCCAATTTCAAAAATTTTTTTTTTCAACGCATGATCTAATAATGAATTTTCTACTAAATAGATTTCACCCCAAGAGTAATAGGTTTATGATGGTATCAACCACATGCGCCCATTATTAATGTAGTAGAAATCTCGCTACCTCATATTAGGAACTTATCCCATAATAGGTGACTTTACCCTATATATTATTAAAAAACTATACTTTTACATTAAAAAAAATCTCTGCTAGTAGTAAATATTTTTTGTATTTCTATAAAGACCGTTGTAAACTTTTAATCAAACGATTTTCCATTTCCACAAAACTGTCAGATTCGGTATTTTTTCATTTTTAACATTTTCAACTCCAATTGATGCGAGATCCCCAACGAGAGTAATTAGAGGAAAATCCTTTAGCGGAAATGAGTAACGTGACATTCCGGACACTGAGAATAATACCGCAATTATTTCCGTTAGACCACACTTGTATCACAGTCCTTTGTGACTAATGAATTTCTATACATAGATTTCCTTCGGGTACAAAGACTTCGCGAATACAGCGCGCTTCCAGTTTTAGCTTCACGGCCGCATTACGCGTGTTTTACGTTGACGCATGTTACGTAGCCTTAAAATAGTGACAAGCAGCTTTAGCCCGCGCAAGCCGGACACAACCGGCGTTTTAGATTTACGCACACACGACGAAAACTCGCCACGTCTTCCATATACACGCGCCAGCGTTGCGCCCCAGATTGATATCGTATTCAATTAGTAAATTCGTACAGTTTAATTTCCCCGCCCGTGCGTTATATAGTATTTCATAATGAAACTGCATTTCATCTAATTAGGTTAGACATCAAATATTAATTAATTGACGGCATAATTTCGCCGGTAATGCGCATAGCAAATCAGGCGCGACGCCACGAGAATTGATTTGAATTTCATTTTTGCGTGAATTTCCTACGCAAATTTGCCCGGTCGTCATTTCGTAGGCAAATAATTGATAATCAAAATTAACTATTGATGTAACGGCGCTAATTTCCGCGCCTCGCAGCTGCGACCGATTTTAAACGACCCGACCGCGCTCGAAAACATCGGCGGCTAATTTCCCCGTCGTGTATTTACAGGGGGCGAACGCATTTTTCACGCTGTGGGCACGATCCACGGAAAATGCGGTTGCACGCGCGGGCAGGGGAAAAACTTGAAAAACCAAGCCGAGCAGCGAATACGTTTTACATTGTCGCACGTGTGTGTGATCAAGCGCGCTTTTATCGCGTTATTCGACGATCGCGTTCAATTAATTATCAAACGCGAGACTGCGGTGCACTTTATGCAACTTTCGACCGTGCGGTTCGCGAAAAACGCGCGGGTTTTTCTCACTCGGGCAGAGCTTCTGCTCGTTCGCCTCTATTAGCGTCACTTTGGGAGACGCGTCTGAAAACGTAACGCGGTCGAGCGACGCACAGTGGATCGAAACGTTTGAATTAGTGGACATGACATTTTTCTCACGGTTACAGCTCAAAATTTATATTTTTCATTCATTTTAAGACATAATTGAGTGTGAATGAATAGTATTTTCCGAAAATTTGGATCTTCGAACTTTATTTTTCATAATAAAAAAATTAAAATAATTTTAACACAGAATAAGACTATAAACATTTATTACAAAATAAATTATTATTGTAAAACAAATATAAAATAAATTGTTACAAAATATTAATTCAGAATCATTAAATACTCAATTAATATTTTGTAATAATTTACGTAAAAAATTTATTTATGCGAACCAAACTTATAAAAATTTACTTATGTTATTACAAGTATTTTATTTATAATAATTAAAATAATTTTTAATTAGAAATTATAGAAAATATACACTCCGCGTAAATGACACTCCATGTAAATGGCACTCGGTATAAATCATTGCACCAAAAATGTGAAAATATCTTGTGAACGGGCACTTTTGGGCATTCAATATTTACAGATATTTGAATTAAAAGTGTCATAGAATGATATCCGTGCTTTAATTATTCGGCCAAATGCGGCCAATATTTTATACAGTTCAACGAAGTTATGATTATGGGACATATTTTTAGGTTTGAATAGAATGTGTGTATAAGTAAATATATATAGGTAAAT
>QKQZ01010463.1:207-14346 GCA_003595255.1 Solenopsis fugax | reverse complement strand
CCGGGAAGTCGGGTGAATCGGATCGGCCGGCGTCGAGATCTCTCGACTGAAGCAGAGAGCGCTCTACCCCGTTTGTTCGCTAGCCGTGAAAGTCAAGAGGATGGTGAACCGAGAACGAGATCGCTCGTTTGAGGCGGAGGGCACTCCACCCCGACTCGTGCTCTAGGTGCAGAAGAGCTTCAGAACAGGAATAACGATCTCTCTGGTGGAGATCGCTCTTTTATACCCGAAATTTCGGAATGTCGGGGATGTTCGGGTGAAATTCGGGCCGGTTCGAGATCCAGCATCCCCGACGCTCCGAGATCGATTTGCGTGCGCGCGTGCTGCGCGAACGCGTCCGGTTCGTGCCAGCGCCAGGAAAGCTATTAGGACTGTGCGTGCGCGGGGAATCTGTCGTGCGACAACGGCGGTTTTGCCCGTTTGAACGAACGCGTGGATACATCTATTCGGCGCCTTTTGCGCCAGTTGTGCTGTCCGGCGGATGGTCGGCCGGACAGCGGGGCGGTTATTGGCCCCAGGAGAAACCATGCGGGGGTGCATCGTTATATGTTGATTTGATTCATTTCTTTCTGTATACGATTGCTAACGGTGGACAAGAAGCGGATACGGCTATCAATTTCGAAGTAATATTTGGAGCTGTTTAAATGCAATCCGCAGGAGTTTTTGCGTCAAGTCGTAACCATTGATGTAACATGGGTTTATCACTACACACTGGAAACAGTCAAAACAGTGGACTTTATCCGGCGAAAGAAGGCCAAGACGGTCCCATCGGCCGGAAAGCCCGATGACCACTGTTTTTTTGGAATGCGCAAGTCATGATCTTCGACTATTTGGAGAAGGGAAAACTATCACAGGGCAGTACTATGCTGATTTATTGGGCCGATTCAATGTTAAATTGAAAAAAAAACGGCTTTATTTGGCGAAAACAAAAAATTTTGTTTCACCGCGACAATGAACCGATTCACTCCTCCGCAATCGCCACAGTCAAATTGATCGAATTGCGCTACGAATTGCTACCGCATCCATCGTACTCTCCGGATTTTGCCCCTTGTAACTTCTTCCTAACTTTTTCAAACTTAAAAAAAATGGCTTGCTGGAAAGAGATTCATGTCGAAGGTGGTCATCGCCGAAACGGAGGTCTATTTTGCAAAGTTCGACAAATCGTATTTTTCGGAGGGGTTACAAAAATGGCATGGACGTTGGGAAAAATATATCCTCCTAAAGGGAGATTAAGTTGAAAAATAAAAAAGATTATGTGAAAAACTTACGTCATTAATATCACGGGTATATTGATTTGCCCTTGTACTTCATTTACATTTTTCCAATTCGAATGTCTGTTCTTTCAACCATCTTCAGCGATATAATATTAAGGAATAATCTTCTCAAATCGTAAAGTAAGATTACCTTTAATTCCAATTGTAAGTACATCTGCGCTTTAAGAAGAATAAATTAACTTTACAAATTGTAATCATTATGCTATATTCTATATTTTTGCTTTTCTCGTCTCGGTTTAATTACTCCGTTGAACGTCAATTTTCAAATTCTTGAAATCGCATTCAAGATAGCAAAATTTTGTCGAAATCTGAACAAAAGTTTGAGAGTACATTTTCTTGCCTTTTTTTATCATTCATGAATGTACAGCGTGTACAGAAAGTGTCGAGACCCTTTAATATTTCGGAAAATAAGCGTTTCGGAAAGAAATGTTTCAGACAAAAGTTGTAGAGCTATTTACCGATTCTATTAGTTTGACCTTGGGTGACGTTGCCAAGGTCAGGTCAAGGTCAAATCAATTTTTTAAAATGGAATATCCTATTTTTTACTCCAAAACATTATAATGAAGTTATTTTTCATTAAGTCCTTTTCAAGTAATGAGGCTTGAAATTTATATTATATTGTAATGCACTACACACATACACACACGCGCGCGCGCTAGTAAAGAGCTGGGATAGAAAATTATAAAGATAAAAGAAGACAAGAAAATGTCATGTATTCTTAAGTTCTCTTTGTTCAGATTTTGATGAAACTTTGCTACTTTGAATGCGATTTTCAATTTTTACTTTCCCATCAGCCCATTTTGAAATAAACACTTGCAAATAATTCAGCACATAAAAAAATATAAAAAAACATGCATAAGAAAGATTCCATTTAGGTACAAATTAAGTTATTTTACTGGTTGTCCTTGTTAATTTTATTCTTATCTGGTATTCCATTGTTCATTTATTAAAAAAATTGATTGAGGTGTTTTGCCCATTTTATGATAAATAAAATTTTGGCTTAAACATCAGAAAAGATACAAAATTATCTCAGAAAGAATATAAAATAACAAAAAAAATACTAACTTTATAGAAAAAGTTGCAATAATCTAAAAAAAAGAACATTTTTAAGATGAAGAGAATGGCTTTTGTTTTACTCAAATTGGGCAAATAAAATAAGAACTACAACAATTAGCAAATGATTAAAAATTAAGAAATCGTTGTACACCGCCGACTTAAAATGACCGGTGCAGCTAAACGTAAGGTTAAACAATTTTTAAAAAATTGGTTTTGAACTTTCAAAACAAATAAGTAAGTGATTACAATATCAAAATTTTTTAATTATGAAGCGACCAGTCTTGGTTGAAATGGTGCGGAATGACTCTAATGTAAAATAAATATTTAATTAGAGAAAAGGAGGTGATTGTGGAATAATATCATTTTGTTTTTTGACAATAACTCATTAAATATTAACACAATTCTATCCAACGCCAGTTTATTAGTCATAGAGTTTTACCCCTATCTAATCACCTTATAGGTAGAAGTTCATCGTGTATGTTGAACGAACGTAATTTACAATTTACTGAAGAGGAAAAAAGGATGCATTTATGAAATAGGATCGTGGAATACTAACAACGAATGTCATGAAAGACATTTTTATCTTTATAAGGAAATCTAAATTAATGATTTTTCGTACATTTTGTAAAAATAAGCGATAAAAACAAAATTTTACGAATTTTTTATAACGTATACTTTATTTAAAAAAATTTAGTTTAATAACCTTTTGGCTTAAAAAATTTCTGAAATAACTTGAAACTTCCTAAAATAATTTCTTTACTTCTAATAAACATTATACAACGTCTACAATGAGACTGTAGCGTCACAAGAGAAATGCACATCACGAACAACCATATTCCACAACCACAGCTCACGTACAACATGACTTTATTTGCCGAATTCATACGTTACACATTAAATTCAGTAATATTATTTGAAATTTATATTTAAAGCCTTCAAGTTAGACTAAAGTTAAAAAATTAATACGTTATATACTTCTCAAAATACTGTAGAGAATATACACCTGTAAAGGTTTCTGCTACCTCCAAAACTAAAATTTAGCTTTTATAAAAACATAGCGAATGATCAGTAACCATCCTACACTGTCTATGTAAACTATTATTTTAAAGGTCATTCTTAAAATTTAATGTGAATTATACAAGATATTTCATCATGATATTCCATTATCCCAGACATTTTCCATGACCGCCATCCTTACACCAATATAAAATAAACATTATTTTTACAATGAACCTGTACAACGTATAATTAATGAAAAATAAACATTTAAAAAAGATTGTCTCCTTATTGGAAAATCACGATTGATTCGAAATCGAATCATAGATAATTCGAAATTCTCAAACTATTTGAATTCGAACTTTTCAGATTAGAAAACAAATTTAATCAAACCACAGTGAATTTGATTCGATTTAAATTCAAACTATTCGTATACCTCTGTTTTTCCTTTAAAAAATTTAATATAAACAATTCAAAATTAAAAAAAAACGTGAAATTAAAGCATTACAACAAATGTTAATTGCTATATGACGTAATATTATTATAAACTATATTATTTCATCCATTGGTTATTGCCGTCCCATAATCCAAATAATACAAAACACATTTAAGAATGTATAATAAAATTTCGAAGATAATACCATTATTATAATGATTTGCCAACATGCTTAATAAAGTATTCTTTTCTTCTATGTAAAATTTCATTACTTTACCTCATTTTTGAGTAAATTATTATAAAATGCTTGTCCACAATACAAATGCTTATGGCGAACAGTGCACACATTCCCTGTAAGTGCTACTATATCCCTAAAATATTATACAAATATTATTAAAAATTAAAGTAATATTAAAATAATATTTCATGAACATTATTCCAAGAACATAATATTTTTTAATATTATAGGAATATGTATTAATGTTATATCCACTTTATATGTATATCTGTATTTATACTATATGTATGCCTATATGTATGTTGTGTGTGTGTGTGTGTGTGTGTGTGTGTGTGTGTGTGTGTGTGTGTGTGTGTGTGCGGATGCGAATGCGTATGTGTACTATATGTGTATATGTGTGTGTACACACACACACACACACACACACGCACACGCACACACACAGGTTCCAAAATTCGCGTCTTCAAATAATACTTACAAAGTGTTGTTATAATAAATAATTATTTAAAAAGTATATAACATATCTTATATAATATCTTTTTGGAATTTTTTTAAATCCTCCTCATCATACTTACAATTAGATAAATGATTGAAAAATGTGTGCATGCATGCGTGCATGTGTGTGATCAATTTCAAGATACTGATAAAATTTTTACTGATCGTCTGATTTTAAGTAATTATGTAATTATTATAGCATTCTAAAAATTAATGATTTTAACCAAATCTTTTGTACTTTTAGTTGTGAAAAATTAAAAAGATAATTATTTCTTAAAGTATCTTAAAAATTTTTTGTTATTTATTATATAATCACCGTTGCACATTAGAGTTTTTCATCATTTGAGGATTACGTACTTAATTAGTAAACTATTCTTTACGTTTAGTGATACTATTTAACTATATGCAATTACGCAGTGTTTAGAATAATAGAACTCGGCTCGCGCAAAATATCTTACTATTTATATTTATCTTTATTCTCAGATGGACCTACAGAATCAGGCAATTTTTTATTTATTTATTACGTAAGGAATAAAATCAATATTTATTTTATTAACTTTTCATATCTTAAATAATATATATAATACGGAAAAAGGTGAAAAATATTTATAATTGATTTTTATAATTAAGCCCGATATTTATAATTGATTTTTATATTTAAGATTGTCTGAGGTATAGTCTTAAAATGTGAACTAATCATAACACAATAATATTAGCATCTTAAAACATTACTTATAAATACTAGCCAAAGACTAATACAAGTGAGTGAGAAGCGCACACCAGCGCTGATTGTGAGTGTCATATAGACTAAAGCGCTTATTTGTTAACTTTAACCAGCTCTCTCGCAAAAACTACTTATCACACGTAATTTTTCTAAAGAAAAAAGTTGTTTCTTTTAGAATAAAGTATCATGTCTTGTATTCCGAACGTGCGAATTTTGGAACACCCTACACTGTTAAAAATGGCATTAAATGTACATTAATTGATAAAAGTACACCAAATTTAATGTATTTGTATAATACAAATTAAATAAGAAAGCCTTTTACGATCGTAGCTGGATCTTCGTGCTATGTTTGTTTGTGTGATTTTATATACCCATTCAAATTAACGAAACTGCGCGCTGATTACTTTTCAGACATAACACAGCCCTAAGTCAAATAAGAATGAATAATATCACGTTTTTATTAAATTAAAATTAATTTAATAATGATTGATGCTGACTTGCATCTAAATATTATAACTCTTCCCTCTCCCCCCTGAAAAAACTGTAAAGAATTTATTGCGAAAAATATCACCTCAGCCAGGGTTCGAACCTGGAACCTCCCGAATCTCCGTATCTAATGTATTTGTAACTGGAACTTATGTTTGTGTACATATGCATAAAAATCAGTGCACTTTTTCATAAAATTTAACATAAGATACGAAATTTAATGTATCTGTAACTGGAATATATGTTTGTGTACATATGTATGGAATTTAATGTACATGTGTACGAAATTTAATATTTTGTATATAAAATCTAATAAATTTTACATGAAATTTAATATACATACGCATGAACGTTTTCATAAAATTTAATATAGTGTGCATGAAATTTAATGTTCATGTACATTTCAACACAAAGACAGAAAGTATATCAATGTACAAGTTTATGGAATTTAATGTACATGTGTACGAAATTTAATATTTTGTATATAATCTAATAACTTTTACATGAAATTTAATACATATGCATGAATTTGTATTGAATTTACTGAACTGATGATCTAGCTTGCCGATTCGCTATTAGATGTCGCAGAGTAGCTTCATACTCGTGAAAAACCCTCAATAATACTACATAAGGGGACTGGCGAGGTACCAGAGTCATCAGTAAGGATTATTACTGATCGATACAGCAGATGATGAATAACTGGAGATGAATAACTGAAAAACTTTTTTAATGATGCACTGTTAAAAACTTCTATTATACATTAAATTTAATGAAAATGTAACGGAAGCAAAAGTCAAGCAGGTACATTAAAAGCATTTAATTGTTGTCAATAAAAATAAAGTTACGTAACTTAAATTTATTGGCACATGCATTAAATTTCATGTACAATGAACATTAAACTTTATGTTTAATGAACATTAAATTTCAGTAACATGAGCTAAATTTTTGGTTTCTACATTATATTATTTGTACATTAATATGCATGAAATTTAATGTATGTGCCATTAAATTTAAGTTACGTAACTTTATTTTCATTGATAACATTAAATGCTTTTAATGTACGTGCTTGACTTTTGCTTCCGTTACACTTTTATTAAATCTAATTCAGAAATTTTTAACAGTGTATGTATAAGGCAATATATGTTAAGTTTAATACAAATATTCTAATTGAATAACTGTAACTAATAATAATATACTAACTTTTCAAATTAATTTTTGATGTTTTAAGACTATATTTATATTTTTTCTGTAACTATAATAAAATCGCATTTATGTGTCGTAGCGCTCAGAATTTTAAGATTATTTTAAAACATTTCAATGGTAATTCCATGTATATATATTTATTCATACTTGATGTAACCTTCAAACGATAACTATTATAATAGCTGATATTATTAATTTGCAAATTTATTCAACTCGACATGTTCAAATGTGTTTCTTGTTAGTAAAATTAATCAATGTTTTTTTAAAAGAAATCGAGTGTTGGGTATATTCGTTTTGTAAAATTCTACAGCAGAACTTCCTGCGCAGATTTCATACTTCGTCGGTTATATTCGACCAGTATTACTCTCACTTTTGAAGAAAGTAGCCTTGTAGGTAAAAGATGGCTAAATGTATAAATAACACTGTGTAACACGAATTTTAGACTACAATCCAAACAAAATGATTTTTACAGATTTTTTGTCGCTGAAAAAGAATCCACTAATGAAAAATTATTCTGTCACGTCATATTTCAGAGAAAATTAGACTTAAAGATACCAAATAGCATTTTTTGATACTTTTGAGCCAAAATTGTTAAAAAATGTGACGTAATAGAACAATTTTATTTAAGAATTCGTTTTCAGCTATTTAAAATCTACAAATCTCATGTATTAATTGCTTTATGTAAAATTTACAGTTATGGATTAAAAGCTAGAAGGATGATAATGATTCGTTTATAATCACCTGCATGTCCTACATGATTACTTCGTCGATTATGAATCTATTGGTCAAAATTGTCAAATATAATATGTAATATATCAAATAAAAACAATCATTGTTTCACAAATAAAATGGCGAAAATAATGCAGTATTTATCAATATTTTTGTCGTAGAATTCAATGATACTATTAAATTTGATTAAAATCAAATTTTTCACATATTGTTTAAACAATCATTGTTCAAATAAATTATATTTGACAATTTTGACCATACATTCACAATCGATGATCCCAGAAGTCGTTATGTACAGGAGTATTTAAATTGCGTAAGCAGACCATTTTTCCTTTTTTTAACTATAATTATAAATTTTAATTTGTATGAAGCAGTTAAAATACGACAGTTTTATAAATTTAGATTGCTAAAAACGAATCCATGAATAAACTTGCTTTATCGAGTCACATTTTTGAGCTATTTTAGCTCAAACATATCTAAAAATGCTATTTTTGGCAACTTTAAGTTCAATTTTACGAAATATATACGAGATACAGCAATTTCGTTTGGGGATTCATTTTCAGTGACAAAAAAGTCAATAAGAATCATTTTATCTAGTTTGTGGTAAAAATAAATTTAATTTTGTCACACAGTGTAATGTACATTGGAAAACAAATTTGAACATGGACCTTTTTTCTTTTTAATCTTTCATAAGACGAAATATAAAAAAATGATTTTGTATTTGCTACATCATTTATATATTAACATATTATACTACATAACTTATCATTCGTTATATAAACAATCATTATTATTTATCATACTTAAATATTGAGTTTACAGTTACATTCTCGATTACAAGTGCGCTATTCTTTTTTCTTCTTGTATGTATAGATATAATGTTGAGAATATAATTGGTTTCTTTTGCATAATTACATAACATTAATTATTTCCACTATTTCAAGTGCAGAAAATCTAATTCTTGAGAAATCACGTAATTATTGATCTGGCGCAACGCAGAAATATGTTTTTGAAAGCAACTGAAATTATATATACTCCATACAGACAGTCACGCGATCTTGAATCTTGTGCGAAAGAAATAAAGTTCACTACAACTGGCCCTAGCAATTTCCTTTTCTATACTTATTGCATGTTGCAATTCACTTTGAACTGATTATATCATCTTTCCGAGCAATTAAGAATTTCCTCATGAAGAAAAGATTATTCTGAAAACGTAGTTACTCCAATAGAAGAAAGCAAATTCAAATATAGAATAAATTCCTTTGATATTTCATTCTTTAACTAAATGAATTTAAGAATTAGAAAATTAGAAATATAGTAAATTGTAGATACATTACGTATCATGTGTATATGCACGCGTATGTGTATACGAGAATATAAGGTATATCAGTATATCATTCCTGAGAATGCACATGCTGGATATAAGCAATACATTCAGCTATAAAAAAAAAACGAATTGATACGGGACGAAATTGCTGTATCTCGTATATATTTCGTAAAATTGAACTTAAAATTGCCAAAAATAGCATTTTTAGGTACTTTCGAGTTAGAATAGCTCAAAAATCTGACTTGATAAAGCAAATTTATTTACAGATTCGTTTTTAGCAATTTTAAAATCTATAATGATTTATAAATTCCTATAATATGTGATTGCGCCACTTAATATGTTGACAAATCGATTTAATTCACTATGATTTCGTTAATATTAACGGTAAACAACTGAAATCATAACATATGGTAACATTAATACAATACAAAGGCGCGTAACAGAGTAGTTGCATGCAAATTATCCTTACTTCTTGTTTTTTTACTTTTGTAGCATTAATCCTCGCGCGGCTTAAATATCTGAATTATTTATCGCTCGCTCGAAATTTTGTTCAAAATTTTTACATTCGCATATTGTTATCAATAAAACGATTAAAATACTGATTGATATTGTACATTTAATAAACGTAATGTCTTTACAAAAAACGAGATTTTTTTTTAAATTGTTAATAGAATAGATTTTATTAACATTTAAAAATATTAATCTATAAATCTTTTTGCAATAAAATTTTTTATGGTTTTTCAGGAAGGGGTGGATTATTCGAGCATCGAAACTATTAAATTGTTCAATATAATAATATTATCTTATTCCGGTCTTATGCAATTAGTGCGTTTTAAGTCCGACGAAAATGCGGCACAATTCGCATAAACAGGTAATTGTAAAAATTATTATTCAACATTACTAAAATCCGCTGTGACTGATATTGGTCGTCTCATATTTATATTTGTCATTTTCATTGGTCCGAATTTCAAACTTTATTATAAATATTAATCTTTTCTCAATTAATTTCGACACATACGAATTATTCAAGAATATCGAATTATTAGAATAAAAACTAATGCTAAACTGATGGAAAAGTAACGAATTTTTAATTCTGCCTTCGTAAATATTAGTAAAATCGTTATAACTCGGAAATGCTATTGATTCTAAACTGGTGATGTGATTAATTATTAAACTATTACACTTTATGAAAGATTAATTACTTCGATAATTTACAATCCACCGTTTAAAAGTAAAGCTGTGATAAAGATAATAAAAATAATTATTTGAAGATAAAATGTATTACGAATTAAATTTGCATGCAATTACGGAATAAAGGAAGAAAAATTGCGTGAACAGGACGTGTATTACCAAGAAATACCAGGAAAATCTGGAAATTTTCAGTCCTTTTCACTTCTTTTTTATACTTAAAACTCATAGATTTTCGTAGATTTTTATTGGAATTCAGGGAAATTATTGAATATTTTTGAAATCTAACTTTTAAATACAAATTTTATTTTTCTTTTTTAAAAATTATTTTTTTTATCATCTTTTAAATAATTTTTGATAAAACAAAATGTCAACAATTGATTAGCAATAAATATAGCTTACATATCCGTGTACACTCTTATGTGACTCGCAAATTTTTATTAAAAAGTCAGCGACAATGAAAGACAGTACATTGTCCTAAATTGGCATTTAATTAAGTTTTATGTACTTTTTTGTACTTTTAGTGAACTAGATTATTGCAAACAAATGGTTACTTGTCATTTAGTTCCTGTTATTTCTTTTAAGTCTTTTAAATTTAACAGTGGAAAGACGAGGGTCATGAGATACGTGTGCGGGATAATGAGATGCCATCATGTCTTGCATAATTCACATTGAAGTCTAAGAGTAACCATTAACCCTTAAACACACCGATCCTGTAAAATACGGAAACACATTTTTGGGTCTAAGAGACTTTTTCAACTTTGAGAAGCTATAACTTTGATTACAATCAATATTTTTCAACAATTTTTCTTTTTAATGAAAGTTCAGAATCTCAGAAATATGATTGTACAATCGGCATTGCCGAAAAATAATTTATTGTGGTTATAAATGAAAAACCATTAAGCAAAAATGAGAAATTGGTCAAAAATCCACTTTTCCTTCAAAAAATCATATCTTCGCCACAAAAAACTTTCGAGGACTTTCAAATACGGCGTTTTAAAGCTAAAGAGTCATACTTTCAAAAAAAAATTATGCCATCGTCGTTCCTTTTAAAAAGTATAATTATGTAACAAGGAAAATAGGAGGTATTTTTGGGTATCTAAAAATCCACTTTTTTTAAAAAAATCATACTTTTGCAACAAAAAACTTTTAAGGACTTTACAATACGTTTTAAAGCTCAAGAGTCATACTTTCAAAAAAAAATTATGTCATTGTCATTTCTATTAAAAATATACTTATGTAACAAGGCAAATATGAAGTATTTTTGATTAATTCGTGTCTAAAATTGAAAATTGATGTGTTTCATGATATATTTCGGAAAAGCTCCGTTTTCTACAGCACTATATAGTATTCTAACTTTAGATAGAGTATATACGAGTAATATCCGCAAACGGACCTGTTTGAACGTGTTTTGTACAGCTTTTTTATGTAAAATACAAAAAAAGTTTTACTCACATTGGTATGTTAGTCCAACAGACAAAACTTTGCTGACGTGCCGTTTGAATTCTAGTTGACCAATAAAGTTGATCAACCATATCAATCGAAAGAGGAGATTTCAAACTTTTCTTACCTCCTAGTCCGAACCTCCTATTTTCTTCCGTCTTTACATAGTAAGCGTTCGAAGCTTCATATGGGGTCTCTCTGACCCACTTACGTGTTTAAGGGTTAAAATTACTTTATTACAATATTTTTAAACATTATAGGATAGTTACTGTTTATTAGTGTTCGCTGCGTTTAAAAAAGCTGAATTTCAGTTTTGCAAGCAGCACTAAGAACTTTTGACTGATAATGCCATATTCATTATTTCAATTTGGTATTCCCGGTCTCATTAGGATTTTTACTGTATTGTATACACGCATCGGCTATGAATGACGCTCATATAACATCATTGGTTATTACGATAAATATTACCAAGTGCCTCGGTGGTCGAACTGGCTAAGACAACCTTTCCGGATAGTTGGGGGATCCAGGTTCAAACCCTGGGTAATATTTTTCGCAATAATATTTTTTCGGGATTAGGGGGGAATAAGTAGAGATGCGTACAAACATTAAATAAATAATTAAATTGATTAGCAATTTAATTTCTGATATTACATTCGTATTCTTTTTTAAAGCTGTGTTTTAAGTCCTGCAAAATTGCAGCGCGCAATTTGAAGGAATCTTGTAAATGTTTATAAATTCACCTAAAAAAAATTATTGAGCACTAAGAACTGCTTACGACCTGTAATTATGATTTTAATTTGTTATTACAATTCTCGGTCTTATTAGGATTGGTATTGTAAAATATTTAGTCCAATACGTACAACTAAATATTGAGTTTATTTAATTAAATCTTGATTAAAAAATTTGAATGGTTAACATGAATGAATTTTACCTTTTTTGTGCAACTAAATTACAATTGAATCAACCCAATGTTTAGTTGATGATCGGACTAAATATTTTAGTTTTTTTAACAAATTTTTTCTTAGTGCTATATTCAATAAATAAAAATAATGAGTTTTGTGTACATTTTTTGTACTTTTTATTACTTCCGTCAATACTAGTGCTGAATATTTATCAATACTAATGCTGAGTATTCACCAATACTAATGCTGAGTATTCATCAATCCTAAGTATTGGCAAAAAAGCATTGGCGAATTTAGTATTGCCAATACTAAATATTAAGATATCAATACTTATTTTTCGTAAGAATATATATATATGTATAGTATATATAGAGTGAATTTTAATGGTTGTACACATATATAAATATGTATTGTATATAGTATATATACACATATACAAGTATACAGGGTGAGTTTTAATTCCTGTGTCAATGTTTTATCATAAGAGATGACTTACAACTGCAACTATAAAATTCACCCTGTATATGTGTATGTATATGTATAGGGTAAATCTTAAAGCGATTCTAGAGTCGAGTTAGTTTTACTGACGAATTCGACTTATACATGTACTGTAAGCGAGTTAATTTTGCGTAAATCATGAGCGTAGACCGTAATTAAGTTATGTCGAACAGATATCCTGATCGGATTCATTGCGCATGATCGTTAGCGATTGTTTCCCATTTCGCGATACAATAGGTGATTTTCCGGAGAGTCGATTTGGAGCAGCCAGCTAAAGTAACATGTATTTATTTTGACTCCGAGTTTTTGTCGTGATTGGCTTATTTGAGACTGTACTATAATAATAAGTGAAATGTAACGAACGTTTATACGTAAAAACTTTGATTTTTGTCGTTTCTGCACATTCCCTCGTTAGTTAATTACCCTGACTTTCTTTTTTATCTTTTTTATTTACCTAATTTACAATACGATTTACAATACATATATATAAGATGCGTCACCAAAATCCGGATAAATCGAACAATTTCTTTAAATAAAATGAAAAATTAAATATTACAAAAAATTCTTTTATATGGCACTTTGGGGATTCCTATAATATTAACTTTGCTTAATTACTCATTTGAGATGATTGAAAGAAATATTTATTTTTAACATTTATTTAATATTAATTATTTATTTAACATTACTTACTTATTTAAGATAATGATTTGAAGAAATATTTTTTAACATTTGTTCAATATTAATTTAATTCGGGTCGATGTTCCTATAGAGATGCCCTAGAACCAACTCGAAAATTTGAAATAAAACACCTCATATTGTACTATTAGGTGTACACCTTTGCTTCCGCCGTTTTTCTTTCGACATTCGAGGCTTTATTGTAAAAAAACTGGTTATACATTTACGATTCAAAATATTCCATTGCTGGCCATTACTTTCTCCCATCTTTCGGGCAGCGTACGAATCCCACGTCGAAAAAAACTGCTCATCTTTTGAGGCGATCCACGTATCGATCCAATTTTTGACTTCTTCATAAGAACAAAAGTGCTGGTCAGCCAAGCCGTGTGCCATTGATCGAAACAAGTGATAGTCAGAGGGAGCAATGTCTGGAGAATACGGCAGGTGGGGTAGGACTTCCCATTTCAAC
>QKQZ01010451.1:0-18724 GCA_003595255.1 Solenopsis fugax | reverse complement strand
GTGTTCCTAAACTCACGATAAATATTTTAATGACAGATTCTTTGGAAGATTTTAAGACGAAAAAAATACCAAAATGTCTAGGCTATAATAATTTTCAAATGGGAAGAGTTTAAAGATTACGAATAACAGAGCTAGAATTTCGCGCGCTCAGGGATGGCAATGTGTTCCCCTGAACGGAATGCCTTTTACAATAATGAAATTGTAAAAATACGCAATGAGAGTTTTATTAAGAATCTAATTCTGTTTATCCATAATAAATTTAATATAAAATCAGATAAATATTTAATAGTTTAATAATTATGTCAATATTGATGTGTCAAATATCCAAATTGTCAAAATGTCAATCATCGTTTATTTGGTTCATACGATAAAAGTCTTTATGTAAGATCGGCCTATAAAGATATTTCTTAAAATTAGTAGAGAGTGGATATTAACGTAGGTAGAATAATGCACATACCGATTACATTAACCTGCGAAAAAAATATACATTTTTTCTGCGGATATAATGAAACTAATTGTAAGTGATTTTTATAGACAATTTTGCATGCTGAACACGAATTTGTTGCACAAATTTGGCTATCACGTCATAATTTTGAGAAAAATGACGTCAAAGAGATAAAAAAATGACGATTTTTAGGATTTTCATGGTGTTATAGTACCCGCAGCAGAATTGTTCTGTAAATTTCGTTAACGCTACATAAAAGTATAAACTTTTAGATTTAAAATGCATTTTGTTTCATTTCGCTACGATCTTTCATTTTCTAGATATAATTGGAAGAAGAAATACTAGTTGTACGCGCCAAAAACCATTGTTCTTTTTGTGATATGATATCCAAATTCTATTAATTATTTTACATTAATGATTTCATATTCAGTACTGACAAATTGATGCCTATAAAAATCACTTACAGTTAGTCTCATTATATCTGCAGAAAAAAATGTCTATTTTCGCAGGTTAATGTATTCGGTACGTGCATTATTTTACCTATCCACTATATTAATATCTCTACTAATGATAAGAAATATCTTTATAGGCCGATCTTACATAAAGACTTATCGTATGAACCAAATAAACGATGATTGACAATTTTGATATTTGACACTATCGACATAATTATTAAACTATTATGTGCAAATATTTATCTGATTTTATATTAAATTTATTATAGATAAACAGAATTAGATTCTTAATAAAACTCTCATTGCGTATTTTTACAATTTTATTATTGTAAAAGGCATTCGGTTCAGGGGAGTACATCGCCATCGTTGAACGCGCGAAATTCTAGCCCTGTCATTCGTAATCTTTAAACTCTTCCCATTTGAAAATTATTATAGCCTCAATATTTTGGTATTAGAATTTTCGTCTTAATATCTTCCAAAGAATTTGTCATTAAAATATTTATCGTGAGTTTAGGAACACCCTGTATATAAATGTGTGCTTATATATATACACACACACATATACATATATATATATAAATAAAATGTGTGTGCTTATATATATATATATATATATACATACATGCGTGTGTGTGTGTGTGTGTGTGTGTGCGTGTGCGCGTGTGTGTTTGCGCGTGCGCGTGTGTGTTTGCGCGTGCGCGTGTGTGTTTACCGCTTCATATAACTTGCATCATAATCCGTAAAGGAGATTCAAGACGTTTACTTTAAAAAAAATACTCTTAATATAGGTTTCAATTCCAATGCATAATTTCATTCATTCATATTTAAGAGTATTAAATTTGAGAATGTCAAGCGGATTGAAGAATAATTTGTCCATTTATGTAGTTTAAATTTACGCGCTTCAGTTACGCTGTCAGTCGTTAAATGGCGATTTCCGGCTAATTGGCACCACTCTACTTTTACCCACTTTAGATGGGCGCGCTCGCCAGCGCTCGCTGGCGCTCGCGTCACCGGAATCACGAGCAATCATGATTGTCACGAGTCACACGAGACTATCGGAGTCTAGAATGATCTAGAATCTCCGGACACTGTTCAGAGTTCAGAGTCCAGCCAGCCAGCCAGCAGTCACGAGTCACGAGTGTCGTCACCACGACAGTGCCGACTCGTGGGTCGCGGGTTGCGGGTCGCGGGTCGCGGGTGGTCGCTCGGTGTCGACCGTTTCGAACGTGTTCTGTCAGGCTGTAGACGCCTTGCGCCTGGGTGGCTGGATGCCGCAGGCCGCGAGAGAAAGAGCAAAGAGAGCAG
This sequence comes from Solenopsis fugax, assembly GCA_003595255.1. Lineage (NCBI taxonomy): Eukaryota > Metazoa > Arthropoda > Insecta > Hymenoptera > Formicidae > Solenopsis > Solenopsis fugax. The sequence goes on along the minus strand of QKQZ01010451.1, from coordinate 16,519 downwards.
CAGGCGCCCTTCTCTTGTCTGAGGACGACTGAACGTGTGCGCGCAACGAAACGTGGAATCCTCCGATTTTCTTCGGAGAAAAGTTGACAAATTGACGGCTCATCTACTACTTATCGTTCAATGTTAAACGTAAATCGTTACGAGTCTGGCAGTATGCGATGGAAGGCGGAGCTTGTCTGGCAGTTGTCGTTACGCTATCGTTAACTACGTTAGCCGAGAAACCCGTCGGATACCTGTCGGGATATCGACTCGTTTTCTATCGTCAGCTTAAATTAAATTTCATCCGATTCACCTAACGTTATGGACGGTACCTGCCTTCATCAATTTGTCACAGCACCCATCAAAAATTTTCTCCAACTACAACGGATCAAAGAGTAAGAATACGCGAATATAGATAATCGTGTATCAATAATTGCGCCAATAATTGGGAGAGAGAGTGTTGTAAATTCAACTTTATAAAATGTATGTTTCATAAATTTTGTCGAACTGTTAACGAACATGCCCTAGGATGTGTCAATTTTTATATTTTTCTACTTTTTTCCAAGTTTTGAGTCGTTTGAGAAAGAATTAGGTCTCTCTTGATGCTTGCTAGCCCTTACTGTTAGATAATTCGCTAATTTTTCTGCTCTGATTTAATCTTTATTCTTATTATAGTTTTGCATTTTTGCATTATTGGAATTCATCTGAACGTTTGGCATGTAGCATCTATTCTTATATTCGCAAAGTAATTTATGTGCATGCATGAATCGATAATATATTGTTAAACTGTCAATGGTACGATATTAATTGTGTGCTGCTTTCTGTATATGAGAGATCTGATTACAAGTCGAGGTATACCGGATTATTGAAATTTTTTGTTATTAAAGCTGGATGAACCTTGGTAGTACTTGAGTAAAGACTACTAGTCAAGTTTCAGTTATGATAAATGTTGATGAATGTACCTTACACGCATCTTTTGCCACAACTATGATTAAGGTAGTTAACAATTCAATTATTTACTGTACAGGTAGAGATATCTGTACAAAAGAAATGACAAATTATATTTTACAATATGTTACAAAAAAAACATGCACTTTAATATTGATATATTATTATCTAATCAAACAATTCCATTATTACATTCAGTTTTTCCATTAATCTTGCTAATGTATGGTACTAATTGTATGGTATTACTCGAGCTTAACAAAAAGTGATTAAAGGTCACTTTCATGTATTGAAATCTTTAAGTAGTGTAAAAATGAACGGAATGCACTAGCACCGCTTGTAGGAGGATAAAAGCTCAATATCTTCAAACAACATATTCTGTGGACCATTCTACCGATATGGACACACGGAAAGAAATCTTGTGCTGTAGTGTGGATTATTTGATGGATTACAGGTTTCCTCTCCTTAAAGTAGTTCAGCAAGCAGGTATCTTGGTTGATATATAATGACTTGTGTCTATGTAATAGCTATATGTATATGTGCGCGCGCGCGCGCACACACACACACACACACGCGCACACACGCACACACACACAAGCACACACGTACGCTCGCGCTTTTCGATGTGCATGTACTTTGACATAATGCTTATGAAATTTGAAGTTTTATGCCAGGAGTGTATTGTATAATCATTTAATCTTCTATGCTTTTAATCTACTACTGTATTATACCGTGTAGTCTAAACCTATATAGAGTACATTTTAGAATTCCCTTTAATTTCATTATGTACTTTGAACGGATTTTACTAAATTTTTTATGTAATCTCACCAATTTTCTTTCATTTTCTATAATAATCAATCATGTTCCATGATTCTTGATAATAGTTTTCTGTTATGTTAGTGCCAACCGGCAATATATGTATACAATATGATATAGAAAATTAGGTGATACATCGGTTTTAATGTTATCAATGTCTTTCATGTTGAACGATAGAATACACAATTGTACTATATTAAAGATACATTTCATATTCCTAATTTTTCACTAACTCAATATGCAATTTTATGAAATTAACAAAGAGCTTACTGAAACATTGAAAAAAAGCGAAAAGAAAAAGAAAAAAAATGCAAGTATGAATATAATCGTAGGGTAAAGTGGATGAATCCGAGAGCATGTACAAACGAGGCATACACTCCTACATCCATTGAACATGTGGCAAATGTGGCAACTCATGGAATATGGGTTGTACCTTCGGTAATTGGCGGTATTGAACTCGTACGTCGTTCAGCAACATGGACTCAGTTTGTTTCCGCTTGCGTATACAGTACTTCCTTGATCCTTGTCTTCGCAGTGTCAACTTTCTTCCACAGTGTGCACTACTGCAATCATAACAGGTACAATTATTCAATCCTATTTAATCCCATGCTCTCTTCTTTCATTAATTTCTACTTCTTTCCTAATATTTTTCTACATTACACAAAATGATAAACGAGATATTTATCATACAATATTTATTAACATTTACATTTTAGACAATTAAAAGATGCGTTGCATCGTTGCGATCGCGCTATGATTTACATTTTCATAGCAGCCAGTTACTTTCCGTGGTTTAATATAGAACACTTCTCAGACGATGAGCTTTTATTCGCGATGCGATATGTTGTCTGGATCATGGCTATAATGGGTATCCTCTACCAACAGATTTTTCACGAGCGATATAAGATGCTCGAAACTATTTTCTATGTAGTTATGGGTATTGGACCCAGCGTCGCGATCCTTCATGTTGTAAGTAAACTTATTTTTATATTGAATTTAATTTTAAGAGCATGAAAATGATAAACATTTTCCTCGAACAAAGTGTATTTCAAATCTGAATAATTACTTTGATGAGAGAGAGAGAGAGAGAGAGAGAGAGAGAGAGAGAGAGAGAATAATTTATGGTAAATATTTTTACAGTACAACTATTACAATATTACGGAATTGAAATTGGGTGGACTGATATACGTTCTTGGCTTAGTGTTTTTCAAATCGGATGGTCGTATACCTTGCGCGCATGCAATCTGGCATCTTTTCGTAGCTGCGGCGGCTGGATTTCATTACTATGCGATTCTGAACCACGTATTTCCGGAAACCGATTCGACGAGTGTTCTTGGACCATCTAATAGCATGCCACAATTATCTAGTATACTAAAGTCTCATATAGAGTTGTAGGAGTTGTATACTATTTTCTACTATATTTCTTCCAAATGCTAAACATTCTAAAATGTAACAATTTTGAAGGACAGTTTTAAAGAACAATTCTGTATATTTCCAGTTTCTGTCAGAGGAGTATCTTTAATTCACAATATCGGTCAAAGAGTATCGCATCGTTCTCAAAAATATAAAAGACGCAAGTGAATCATTAAGTTCTTTTTTCTCCTCAAAGCATTATAAAATTACGTATTAAGAAAAGAAAATTTCATAACATTTATGTATACTTTTATGTCTTTCTTCATTAAAATAATTATTTCTTAATTTCTACAAGTCATGCAATACTTTTTGCCGATAGTGTTTGTCTATTCAAAGTTTTTGATAAGAACCAATTGATTCTTAAATCATGAATAATCATTCGTATATCTGTGTGCTAGATAGCTAGACATGTTTTAATAATTATTCCAAATCCAAGTCAGTAAATAGAAAAATTGTACATGTAGTGTGCAAATATTCGTATATACCAAAAGAATAGAATGAATTGTGTATGTATATTAACAGGAAAGGAAAAAGAAGATTTTTACGTACCTGACGGCCATACAAGATTCCATTCATACAATCATTATGATTATGAATGTGTTATACTCTAGAAAGAAAGAAATAATAGATATAACATTAGCAGAAATATTAATATGAGTTATTAGAGATACCATTTATTGCTGATTACATGACAAGTTTTAATGTACCTCTGTCAAACATTATATATCTTTCGTATTCGATTTAGTATCCATTAATCTCGATATCATTCGTAAACAATGCCAAATTACGAAGTAAGAAAGAAAATTTTACCATGCCTGTACTTTTTCATATACGAATAGAATATTTTTGGGAAAAATATTTTCTTTTACACTATATAAGTTTGATAAAAGGCTGTATATTAGAATCTTTACAAAGTGTGTTTAACTTGGCGATGAATGGAAATCAAATTGGTTGAATACACATTTTTATTTTCTATTAAAAGCATCTTTCTCTTTATAGATGTATTGTGCCAAAATTAAATTATACTCGCATCTTATCTAATATAAGAAATACACTATTGACATTTTTATGAGAAAAAACAAAAAGGAAATTAATATTATTTGGATCATTTTTCTGACCACATACTAATATATTTTAGTATGTGGTCAGAAAAAAAAGAAAAAAATATATATATTTTTAGTTAAAACTACCGAGCGTTTTTTCAAAATATAGCATGTTAAGCAAAGGTCTTATTTTATCATTACTCGATATAATATTTCAGAATGATATTGATTGACAATATCATTTTGAAATATTACATCTAATAACAATAAAGTAAGATTTGTAATTGAATATAAAATCAAGTTTAATTACGGTACTTAATATTGTAACAATCATATCAATTCGTTAAATTGATAATTTGTCTACAATAAATATCTATAAACATGTATTACAAAACAATTTAATTTGTACTTATGTATACATTAATTGTATTTTTAAAGTTAGTATGTATAGTGATAGGTGATACTTGTGTGTGCGTGTGCGTGCGTGCGTGCGTTCGTGTGTGTGTGCGCGCGTATATGTGTATGCATACATATGTATGGATTTCCTACCAAACCCAAATAAGTCCCTTTTTTAAAAATTTTTTAATTATGGCACGAAATTATCTTCTAATCAACGTAACAATGTGAACAATTTTATTCCGGCAAAAATCAAACAAGTCTAAATGTTTTTTGTTTCTTTTTTTAATGATTTTGTTAAAATATTAATCCTAAAACTTAAATGGTCCTTAAAATATTAATTAAAGTCTACAACTTTGTTCTTATACCTATATACAATTATGTTCGGAGGAAAATTATTACATTTATAGTGAATGATTGGAAAATGAGATTTTTATTTCTTGAAAATTTAACTTTTTGGACTTGTTTAGTTTTTGTAGAAAATGTGTCCAAATGTGTGTGTGTGTGTGTGTGTGTGTGTGTGTGTGCGTGTGCGCGCGCGTGTGTATATGTATATAAATAGAATGTACAGAATTGACAATGTAAAATATTATGGAAGTCTTGATGTAACGAGGATATTAATTTGCGATGTATATATGTATCGTGATATCATAAGGAGCAAAGTACAAAATGATAATCAGTTATGAGTTATTTGTTGTCTATTTTTATTGTTATATATATCGTGGACCAAAGTATCGTAGAATATAGCATATTGTTTTGATTTATATATATACATGCTGACATGAGTGTGATAATTAGTAAAAAAATAAAAAAATTATGTTTTGGCCAAAGATTACTTTTTATTCGGCAAATTTGGCTTGTTATCACAGTAGAGATAACAACAGCGAATGCGCATGCGCGTTTTAATCGTTACAGTGTAAAATATAAAATTTCGTATATACTTGTATATGTATGTATGTATGTATGTATGTACATATCAGAAAGGTTTCCATAGTGACAATAGCAAACAAAGCAAGAATCGAACGCGAGCCGACAATGGATAAGTATTTCTGACCGGTCATTATCAGTCTTGAACAAGCGATTAAACAATTTGGAATCTGTGCAACGCAGTTATGAAAATCGATACACGTATGCTTTTCAAAGATGAAAAAATTGCTATTGACAATTTTTCGATAAAATAATAGATTATATGTGTGGTGAGCCATTATTATATCATAAAAGTGAGTTTGAGCTGTGGCGTGCGACAGGTATTATCAACGACAAGAAACAAGAAAATTAAGTATGGATAATGTTACATATGATGAGATGGAGAGTAAAACTGCATCCTCGACTGTCGACATGCTTAAAATGCCATCGTGGTTGTTGGAGATGACTGAGTATGCAGTACTTATTTTTATATATGTAGTTATTACATGTATAATTTTTTATTTTCCTCTTTATTCACTTCTTTACATTAGCAATATAGAAAAGATTAATATAAATAACGATACCAAATCGCTGCAAATGACAACATTTTTAATTGATGACCAGCATCATTTAAAAAGTATCACTGACAAAAGGGAGGAGAACGATACGTAAGCATCTATGTATATTATTGCTCAACATACGAGACAAGTATATTTTTTCAAAAGTATATAAGTTGTAAAAAGTGACCAAGCTTTCTTTTGGAATTTTTATAGAACAAATCAACCTAGCGCAAGCTTGAACGATTTTTATATCAATGCTAACATTAAATTACAAACACCCACAAGCAAATCACTGCCGAATACACCAAAGAGCGAACAAGTTAAGCGGAAAAGAACGCGTGTTTGTTCTGCCGTTGTAAATGCGAAACATCGGACAAAGGGCGATTTTCATGGATTGGATGCATATTTGGAGAGAAAACAGATGGAGAAGCACAGCATGTACTTGCCGTCTGAAAATTATAACACAAAGACTTGCGATGAGGACTCTTCCTTTGAATATCGAACATTAAATGTTCCGAATTGTGCAGATGCACGATTACATTTGTCGGATGACGCTTATACTCCTAACCGTTCCAGTTTTATCACACAGAACGAAGGAAAGCCAAAATTATTATCTGGTCAATATCAAGAAACTCTTTTAAATCTCTTATCTTGAAAACGATTTTGTTAATTCATTTGTCAAATTTGTAAAAAAAAAAAAAAAAATCAAATCTACCACGAGAGCAGGTTGACATGCATCTTCACATGCGTGAGAAATCATTTATCTGCGTTTTTAGATTTATATCTTGTAGATAATATTAACGTGTTGTTTGCTCAGGGAGTTTTTGCATCTTATCTTTTGTGCCAAAATAGAATTTTCATTTTTTCATAATTTATAATGATAATGTGTAATATTATTATAATACAGACAAGATTGGAAAGTATAACGCGTTACTCGTAACGCTGTTATTACTTCTTAATTGTAATGATAACGTAGTTACACTTTTTTTTAGTAACGGTAATGAATTTAACAATTTTATCGTTTCTTTTTACATTTTGAACTTATTTGACATAATTTTCGTGTATTTATTACTCTCTTCGCTTCGCGTTCACTTGGCGCGAGATGCGACCGCGCCTCTTGATCATTTTCAATCTTGGAATAGTATTTATCGTTCTTTGATACATTTAAGACCATTTTAACTCAAGTCCAGAAGACTTCTGTGCGCTTTTCTGTTTTAAATTCTCGAGTCTTAAATATTTTTCTTTTAGTTTTTTTTATTCACGTCGATGTCTCGAAAACTTTAAGATTATAATTTATATTTTCTTCAATTTCCCCTACGATAGCGGGAGATGGTAAAATATTTCGTATATTTTTCATCTATTTGCTGTTAATATTTTTCAGATTTGTTCATGATTCACGTGTAAGTAGAAAAAAAAGATGATTGATATTAGGAATAAAAAGAGGTACTCTCTTTCCAAAAATCTAGTCGGCGATGGTAATAAAGAATAGACGGAAAAAGTCGGTCAAAATCACATAACGATCAAAGATAAGTAATTCAAAGAGATGTGATAACTTTTATTATTTTTTTACTATCTCCATGTGAGCATGCAAAATTGAAAAATGTCAACAGCAAAGAAATGAAATATATTATACACCTCAAAACATCTTACGTTAATTTTAACCAGTTGAGAAAGTTACTTTTAAAAAATTTCAAGTTAATAAATGTATAATATATTCTCTCATAAGGAAAGTACCGCATTGAATAGTGCACTTTTTACTTTACATTGTCATTCAACTATTAACGTCACTTAAAATTACTTTCTACAAACACTTTTAACATTTCCACAACACCCATAACGGCACGATAAATCTTGTATTTTTTTCTAAACAAAATAATTTAGTTTATATAAATTTTTAGATAAACTTTACAAAAATTTCATTATTCCCGAATTACCAACCGGAGATTCGTTGGTCATTGATATTCTCTCTACCTGGGGTGACAAACATTACGTAGGCCTTAATGGTATTGAAATCTTTTTAAACACCGGAGAACCAGCCAAAATAAAAGAAATACGTGCACATACGACAAGCGTTAATCAGAATAATCCTAACAATCATAATCCTTATGTTGTAAATAATTTAATTAATGGCATTAATCGAACGAGAGACGATGCAAATTTATGGCTGACACCTTATTCAAATGGTGACCATCATTATGTTTACATGATATTTGAATTCACGATTACTATAGCAATGATCAGGATATGGGTAGGATTCCTTATCTATTTTATGATTAAATCATTATCTATAGACATACTCTATAGAGATATGAACGTGTATGTGAGAGTAAAAGATACTCTCGTAATCTGAAATTACTTTTTCTTTTTTCTTCCAGAATTACAATAAATCCAGAATACATTCCTTTAGAGGTGCCAAAGATATTATTATCAAGTTGAATGATATCATTATCTTTTACGGAGAAATTGCCAAAGCTTCGGGGGATGATATGGGTAGCCTCGATTCTTTTGGAGATGTAATTTCATCACTAATAAATCACAAATTATAAAATAATTGCACAAAAGTTTTATATTATTTCATTTCGTGAAGTATTAACGTCACATATGTAATGATTTCTTGAATTAACAACAGTTAAAGATGCTTATTCTTAGTCTACTTCTTTTAATTGTCATATAATAATAACAACAACAAATTTTGACATTAACTCTATACGTAATGCACAAAAATATTGGCTGATGTAGACTATATTATTTACGACGGACGAAAATATTCTGGAATTGATATCAAAACATGATAATACCTTCATAGAATTCAATAATGGGGCGTCAGATTGTGAAGAGAAAGAAATAATTCGCCCGATAACGGCAACAACGACCAATGATGTAAGTATAATTTTAACAATATAAATAATCATTTATAATTTAATGTATGATATAACACGCACTCTTATAATAAGGGACTAAAATCTTTTTAGATTATCTCAGCGAGATGTAAAAGTAACGAGAATCCTATCGACAATTCTCCAAACTTGTATATCGATAAAAAAATTCACGATACCACTCTCTCTTGCAAAGAGATTCAGTTAATTATCCTTTCTAACTGGGGCTTACAACATTTAGTTGGTAAGTAAATCAAGTTATTAGTTACAATATCTGTGCAGTGTGCACTGCAATGTCGGCATCGAATCGTGGCATCAATCGCTTTACAATCTTTGTAGGGCTTACTAGTATAGAATTAATCGGGGATCAAGGTACAGCAGTCCCGTTAATAAACGCCAATCTGCACTGTAACGCAACCGATACGCATTTAACGAGACTGATCGATGGGCATAATGTTACTACCGAAATGGATTACATGTGGCTAGCGGATGTAACGTTAAATAACAGGATTACGATAACCATTACTTTCGATACGGACGTGCATCTAACAGGAATGCGGATTTGGAATTACAATGCATCCTTGGAGTTGTCTTATTGCGGAGTAAGACACATATATATAAGTATACATTGCAGTTTAAACACTCAGGAGAGAATTTATAATCGTAACGATCAATTCAACGAGATAGATATACACCATTTTCTTTGCGCAGGTAAAGCAGTTGCTAATTAAATTAGACGGTAAACCGTTACATGACGAATATTCTGATGGCTTCCTGTTAAGACGCGCGCCGGGATCTTGCCATTATGATTTTGTTCAAGAAATTAATTTTCTTAATCCACCTACTCAACATTTTTTGGATCATCACATTTCCGATTCTTTAATTAAATCGCCTGAAGGTATGTGTCGTTACAGATAGAATATATTTAAAGAAAGAAAGGCAAGATACAAGAATATATTCCTTAGTTAAAATTATCCATGTAATACAAGACTTAATTGCAACTTTTAGAGGTCGAGTCTTTTGATTCCAACTACGAAGCTCCGTCGATGCCACGAGGATTCGTTTATCAAATAATCATTTTCTCTACGTGGGGAGACTCTTATTACGTAGGCCTCAATGGAATACAGATGTATGACAATTATGGAAACGAAATCGAGTTAACTGCAGAGAGTACGTTTAAGTTAGTTAACTGCAGATTGTAGCAGATAGTGCGTGCGCGAGCAAAGGGCGGGCGGGGAGAGATTTAAAATTCAATAAACTTTATTTCATTTCATTTCCTTTTTTGAAGGAAACAAAAACAAAAAAAAAACAAGAGAGAAAAAGAAATAAAAAAGAATTTTTCTTATAAATAATAATTTGTGAATTACCTCCATCAATATTTCGCACCAATCCTGGCGCATTAATGCTGATATCATACTTTGCTGTAGATATAGCCGCATTTCCCGAGAGCGTCAACATAATAGAAGGAATAGATAATGACATTCGTACGCCGGACAAACTTATCGATGGGATAAATGATACTCGAGACGGACGGCATGCCTGGCTGGCTCCTATACTTCCTGGACAAGTAAGCAAAATTAAATATATATTATAATAGATATAATTGTCAATTATTCTCTATTTAATATATTTATCTCTCTAATGCATTTCTTAGACAAATCGCGTGTATTTAATATTTTATCATCCCATTATGGTATCAATGATAAAAATCTGGAATTATGGAAAAACCCCACAAAGGAGAGTTAAAGAATTTGCAGTAAGAGAAATAAATTGCAGCAATATAAAATATAAAATATGTATATTCACTGATAATTCGCCAATTTCATCTAATATTAAAATTATTTACTTATAAATTTATAAAATTATTGTATTTTGCAGATACTAGTAGACGACTTGCTAGTTTACAATGGAACGTTGGATAAACACAACTCGTACGGATTGGTAATGTTTGTAAAGGAAAGCAGTAATGAAAATCTGATGAATCGGTAAGTCACAGCAATAGCAATGCCAATAATTTGACTGAACGAATTTGATTGCAATTGCACGTATAATTTATATAATTGTAGCTCGGAGCAAGAGAGTCTTCTTTTAAATCTACGAAGAAATACTTCGGGTACTAATTCGTTACCAGATCCATCCCTTCGTCCGCATACATCTTTACAATTTAAATAATCATAACGCGATACAAGTTCAACACATACTAAAATTATACATATATTTTTATACTTACATCGAGACTTTTAGCATTCCGTATAATTAACGAGACAATAGTGACATACATATGCATATTAATGTATAATAATATTCATAGATTATCGTACGTTTTTATCACCGTAATAATCATCTCGAATCATACGAATATGAGATTTACAAATGTTACTTATCTTGGATATTGTAAAAATAATAAAAATCATTGCAATGTAAAGATTACACAAATGTCTTTCGTTAGATCACAAGAAATAAACCCTTTGAGACGGATGTAACTAGTGCAGCAAAAAATTGGTATAATTGGAAAGACTTTGTTAAAAAATTGTATTCATCTAAAGACCTTTGATCTCTTTTCACAGTCAACTGATTTGACTTATGGCTACGACAGAGACACAGGACGCGACAAGGCTTGCCGCGCGGCGCAAAAGTTGACAAAAAAGTTAAACCATTTCTGAGAAATTTGCCCGTCTTGCGGACGGACAGACGGACGGACGGACGGCCAGATCGATTCTGCAAAATTATCAAGTAGTTTACTTCGTTGCACTATTTGATAAAAATATATGAATATGTCACAAATATATCACACATTTCGGTCTCATGTCTTTTTACACGAATGCTGTAATAATGCAAAGAAAAATACGTCGGATATTTTGTCTCCCCTGTGCTCTTGAGTAAATTGAGCGACACATTCAGTTACGGAGGCTAATCACTCGTTGTCTTTTCGTTTCTGTTAATGTAGAAACACTATCTACTTGGTCCATTCCCTCTTCTTGAGGTCCAGTACGTTTCCTCGCCTTCGGCGATGATTGTTTCAAACACTCCATATCGTTAAATACCACTTGTGCTCCACCACCACTCGTTGGTAATATATCACCCTGTTTAAAAGAAAAAAAAAAAAAAGAAAAACTCACAAGTTGCGTACAATATAGGGGGAAAAAAAGTAATAAAGATTGCGCCAATAATAAAAATTCTTATGAATAACATAAATTACGAAACCTTGTATAATTTCGTCTCAAGTTCTCCATCTGTATCATGTTCTTGCGCAACAAGGCAATATCTAGATGCGCCATCCGTAATCTCTTTTGGGGAAGTAAGTTGCTTTACGCTACGCCGTCTTTGCATCAGTGGTTGCAGTACAGTCCCGATTGGAACGAGAGTCTGAGGTCTATGATCGATCCATCTGTCTGCACTTTGTGAGCGTCTATACCTCGGGTTTGAAACTGGTATTTTATCCTACACGTCAGAAAATTATTTATCCTTTTTTACTCTCTCTCCCAATTTTTAGACAAATTTTCAATTTTATATACTTGATAAAGACATTTAAAAGCATAACGCAGGTAACCTTTCGTGATGTTCTGGCAACCCTATCTGGACTGACTACTCTCGTTGTCAATTCTGGAACTTGTTCCTTCGAACTTACTCCTGCCATCGCAGGATGAATGTTGTCGACTAAAATTTGTTTTACTAGTCGTAACTTGTCTTCTTTCTCCTTCATTTGATTCTAAATAATAGGAAATAATTATATGAAATTTTTATTATTAAATAACGTTAAAATTCAAACTTAAAAAAAAAAAGAAAAAAAAACAAAGTATAAAGTCTGAATAATTACCTGTAAATGTTCACGTTGTTGATACAGTTTTATTTCCGATTCTCTGTCCCTTTTATCTGCCTCGACTTGCATCTTTGTATAATATCTCTGCTTCACTCTTTGCTTATCTATTAAACATTGATTTAATGCCAAGTCTCGATCTTTTACCTATGCATGGGCATATTATGTATTATTTAAATTAACGTTAATTAAATTGCATATACGAATAGACACATGCACGTATGCAAATCAATATTCAATCTACCTCTTGCTGTAAACTTTGCACCATTTCATTAGCACTGTTTAATTTACATACAAGGTCATGGATTTGCTCTTTTGCTTTGCAAAGGTGTGCTTCTAATGCCGATATCCTTTTTTGTTGCTGTGTATTTGCAGCTTTCGACGAAGCTACATCAATTTTTAATTTTACATTTTCTTGCTCTATTCCCATTAATATCCGTCTAAAGTCCTCTTCTATAAATGAAACACATATCTTATTGTATAGCACATCAGTAGTCTAATTACAAGCTTGCTACAATTAAATCACATCTCACGTTTCTTTTGCAAATCCGTGCGAAGTATGTTGCGCTTATTGATGCGTTGTTCTAAGAATTGTATTAAAGATTGTATTATATAATCATTATCCGAGGTAACAGTCTCCAACTGAGGAAATGGTCCGCCCAGACTAAAATAAAAAAAAAATTAAAACAATTCAATTAGATTTATGGAGAAAAAAAACAAGTGAAAAGGAGGGGAAAGGATTTGTATTGTAACGACACCTGTATACTAGGCCTAGATCAATGTTCAAATCAGCAGCTTCTGGTCGGCCTCCTTTCTCCAATTTACTCCTTGCTTCCTTGAATATCTGAAAGAGCAATAAGAGAACTTGCATTCACGCGCGCGTACACAATTTAAAATTGTGAAATATTATTCGAGATATAGTTGCTACCTTATTCGCTTGTCTTCTGCCTGGAGTGAAACCAAGGTCCAATTTTACAGGGTTAGACCTTGCGACATGCACTTCTTGAGTCATTTCCGCAAATTTCATCACTTGCTACATATAAATAACATTGAAGAAATTAATGAAAATTTTGTATTTCTTTTTATTATAAATATATTTAATTAGATATATTTTATCAACATACAATCGTTTCGTCATAATCATCCGCTCTTGGATTCACACAGACTATCATCCTGACTTGTCCTTCGCCATCGAAATAGTTTTTGAATAAATGTGTAAGTTTGGAATCTCGATAGGGAACCATTTTATTTGTACCCTGATTCTGATTCTCTCTCAAAATTTCCAAACACGATCGCAGAGTCATTAGAGAGTTATTAATATTTCCTACAAAATTACGTGCTCATTGTGTGCAAAGGCTTTCATAAATTTCACAAATATGACAAATGAATGGCGGGAAATGATCTCACCTGCTTCTCGTAAACGTTGACCGGTATTTTTAGTGCGATTCGTTCGCTCGCTACCCGCCAAGTCTACTAGAGATAGTTGACTAACGCACACGACTCGTTTATCCTGCATTACATGCTCGCCCTCGCAATCTAAAGGTGCCTGTGAAGCAGGTAAATAACTATAAGCGATTGTACTTAAAAACAAGATAAAGACTCTGATGTGAAGATGAAAAAAAGTTACCTGTACAAGTCTGATGGTAAAAACGCTATGCGATCTACTTGACTCTGCGTTCAATGCTGTGTGCGCGACGCGTCTTTTCCGTTGTCCACGTTGGAACAGCTCGAAAGCTTCCTCCGCACTTTTTACTTCAATCTCTGTGACGGCATGTACATACATATTTTTATTACCATCTTCTCTAACAATTTTACTCTGTAGGGTCCTACGTTCAATAAAAATATACAATATTTAAATTAAAAAGTGCTTTAAATATACACAACAAAATTGCAATTGAAACACTTGATATACAACAAATATACTTACTTGGTTCTGATGTCATCTTCATCCAACAAATCATATACATTGTTATTGTATATTTCAACATATGTAGCAAATATAGCATAAGCATTATCTGATTCAACTGCCACACTTTGCGATTCGTTACGGTTATGAGCTACCATTGGATTACTATCTCCATCGCTATCTACTTTACGGCTATTGGAGATTTGTCGACAAGAGAGAATATGTGATTTATTGTTGAATTAGATATATTATCATATACATATATATATACATAAGACATTTGCCTATTTCTACAAGAGTTGGAGTATATTAGATGGAAAAGCTTACTGTTTGCCGAGTCTTCCAGTTCTTTGCCCAGACAGACCTGCGTGAAGTTCATGTTGCCTATCCAGCATAGCATCAGCCTCGCTTTGTACATCAAAACCGTTCAATTTATCTGGTTTAAAGACAAACTTTTTCGTTTGATAATTGGCAATAGTATTAAAAAGAACATCCAAGCACCGAGGCATGATACCAACATCCTGTGGTTCTCCAGTCATCGTATACGTTTTGCCACTACCTGTCACACCATACGTAAAGAGGAGACCATTCTTTCCTTGAATAAGATTTTGAACCAGGGGAAGGGCGACCGTTTTAAATATCTCCCTTTGCGTCACATCAGACGTAAACACATGACTAAACGTCGTTTGTATCTCTTTAGTTACGGTACGAAAGTTGATCGCTGATTCCGGAGGCGTTATCACTACCGTCGTATCAGATGTAACTCTCATGCAAGATACATCCGATGGAGACTGCATAGGTCGTAGACGGCAGTAAACATGCACGGGATCCTTAGATATCATATTCGATCCCTTTGGTTGACCGATTGGTTTACGAGCTGGAGTTTTCGAACGTCTGAAAAACGGAGAGACGAATATTTATTCCTCGAGATTTATTTCTCAGTCTTTTGAAAAACTTTACAAGCGTATATAGCTTAAAAGCGTACTGTTTGACATCACGCTTTAAACACTTCTGTGTTTAGGAGCTTCAACATTAAACAATACTAGTTTTACAATACTTACGCTGGCTTCATTATTACCGGTTCACTTTTTTAATCGAGTTTAAGAAGTAGTACAACCGTCTCGAGCCGTTGCCCGTTACGCGATTTTTCAAATTGAAGCTTGGTTACTGCACAAGCGTTTAATAATCAGTGACACCAAGCGTCGATGTGCATTTTTTCCTAGGACAGGGTTCTCAGAAGTGCGTTCCAAAATTCTACTCGTCGGGTAGAGTGACCAATCAGAGGGTCGATCATGTAACTTTTTCCCTAGGGCGGAAATGTGAAAAGTGAAAATTTTTACCATTGAAGTTAATGGAGAAATTTTTCACTTTTCACGTTTCACCTTAGGGAAAAAATTACATGATCGATCTCCAGGATAAAGAAATTTTAAAATATCTCAAGATTTCTTCATCTGATTGATCACTATGATTGGCCAATTTCTTCGATAAATCGACTATAGGTTTGTTCGTGTTGTTTCAAATCCTCAAAAATTTTTGCGCTTGAAACGAGATAAATATATATTTGAGCGTAGGAGAGAGAGACAACGAAGATACTGAGTGTAAAAAATGCAAGCAACACAAACAGACCTTATAATTGGCCAATTTCTTACGATGACGGCTATTATAAACCAACCTTTAGGTTGTGAAACTGGTCCTTGAAAGCAGATCTTTCTGAACGCAGTCGGTAGTCGGTAGTTGCAGGTAGCTGCCGGCTGCATCATTGGTCGTGTCTCGTGTCTACTTATCCCATGAAGTAGGATAAGGGGCCGTATTCATAGTCGATTCTTATATTTGAGACCGTCTTAAGTACTATCTTAAGATGT
>QKQZ01010450.1:0-13556 GCA_003595255.1 Solenopsis fugax | reverse complement strand
AAAAAAATTTATATATGTCATAATATATAATTATTATATATATAAAAGATGCATAATTATACATATATGGACATATTTGATATATAATTATATATAATTATGTATAATTATATATAAAAAATTTTTTCCCGGGAACTACTAAAAAAAAAACTTTGCTCGTCAAGCGAGTTACACGTTCGACTTTCGCCCAACTGTCGCTTTACGAAACACGACTGGCGAAATACGACGTTACTTGATCGATAAGTGTCCTTCTGATCCTTTCCATTTGCCGTCCATTTAACGTTTAACGAATAATTCAAACTTAAAAATTTATCTGGGTCTTTAAATCCCCGGTTAAACTAAGACCTTCCTATCGTGTTAATTCTCTCACAATCTAAATAATTTTAGCCTACGATAAATTAAATTTAAATTTCCAAAATGCCGTTGTTCATATGATGGAGATAGAGATCCAACACTTTGTATATATTTTCGCGGGTGCAATCCTGATGGATGTAGGACAGTCGACGAAATACCGGGAAGAAAGCTTTACGTTCGCGAGCGGGGTCCAGAGGAAGAAAACTGAGAGATGATGTCGGCGACACACTCGAGATCCGGATACGCTCGATTGCTTGATGGTAATTATCCGTACGAACTCCCTTCTGTCTCTTCCATGAGATCGTGGTGTAGCCGGGAAAGGTCGGTCGGATGCGTCCTGTTGGTTTTCCGCGAACGCAGGATGTTTTCGCAAGGCTCCGTCGACGGTAAACTCTCGCTTGTGCTTGCGCCAGAAATACTCGCTGGCCACGGACAGCGAACTTGAATTCGTAAAAACAATATTCTTGGGTTCGCCGAGCGCTTCTCTTATCACATCCATCTCGAGGTTGATCACGCGGATAACGTGAATGAAGCAATACACGCTTCCGCGAACGCGATGCAAGTTAAATTCCATAATAAACAGATATATGTAATAAAGACCCAAGATTGTTGAATTTTTAAGAATTTACGACATAAAATTATCTAATGATATAATTAGTTGAAATAAGAAATATAAAACATGTTGTAGCGCGCGACGCTCGATCTCAGGAATGACACTAGACTGAGATCATTAAAAGTTTTTGAATGTGTTGTTCGCTGTGAAAGTATTTTATTACTATAATTGATATTAAGGCCAAGACCGCGATTTGTACATAATACGACTAAAATCGAGAAAGATCCATAGATCATATTAAGATTTTAATGCTGAAATAATATAGCTTGTGCGATTTTATGTATAATTTCTAATTCTTTCGAACTATGTGCAGTTACTTTCGGTTTTAAACACAGCTTTTAAATTGAATCAGAAAAGTAATATCACGATTGACAATCAATTTTTAGTATTACTAACATCTCAAAGATCCCCTCATCTTGAAGAAAGTGAAAAATCTGTTGCAAAAAATGTTATCTCGGCTAGAGTTTGAATCTAGATCTTCTTTAATATTCTATTACTATTATTGTATTATAAGATAGTATTATTCATAATATAATTAACTATACAATATATTATACATGAATTAAATATATGTGTTGGTACATATAAAAGTATACAATTTTATACATATATTTTAAATACGTATGTAATTGGTATTTATATACTTGTAAGAAGTTAGCCCTTCACTTTTAGAATTAACTTATTTCGACATTGTGCTGAATTGTGCTAGGTGCCACACTGTATCTAAATGTTAATACTGTAATATGAAAAATATATTAAGAAATGAGAAAAAAACGAACTTTTAAGAAAGGTGCCGTCGCTCAATACTTTTCGAATTCGATTGATTGGAAATCGAAATCGTTATTAATACCTACGTTATTATCGATCTTCTAAGGGAAAAAAATACAGAATATAAGTAATTAAATTATCTTTCTAAAAGATATATTGATCGAACGAAGTGATTGCAAAATTGTAGCCATGTGGAACCATGCACCACATGTTAATCTTTTATTTTTTGTTTTGTTTTTATTTTCAAAATACTGCATATCCAGCTAGAAATAAGAATCAAATCGTTGTCGAATTGATATCAAAATAATGTCGATTTAATAATGTCTACGTCATTTTGATGTCAATTCTATATTGATTTGATTATCATTTCTCGTTGGGATAAGAATGTTTTACAAAAATTAAAAAAAAATAGTTATGGTTTCAGTAGGTACCATCTAAAATTCATCTAAATTCTTCTTCTAAATACTTTTTCTTAATTTACTGTTTATAAAATTAATACAAAAAAATCTTAATAAAAACATAATGACCGGAAAAGTAATTCGGCACGTAGTCGATTGAATTTGAAAAAAAGTATATAAAAATCACACAAGTAAAATTTATAAAAAGCACTAAGATCCAGCTTGACCGTAGAAGGCGTTCTTATTTCAATTTGTATGAAATACATAATGTTTCTTAATTTTTAAGAACAAAATCTAAACTCTAACCTAGTTGTGTAACAAATTAATTTTTTAACTTTTAAAATAATGTTTAATTAATTTTTATAGTATTTAAAATAACCTGGCTTAAAAAATAAGAAAAATTAATAATAAAATTTTCTCTACAATTACATTTCCGTATAAGTGTCCGAGTATGGAAACATGTTCGGTTACCGGGACATTTTCCTTAACTCGTTTTTTTGACAACGCGTTATCGCGTCGCCTCGTGATTGTCCACAGAATTCTAATCGATCGGGAGATTTTTTCATGGTTCACGATGCAGAGCGATTTTACTGCAGCTCTCGTCAGGTGAATAAGATGGCATTCACTTTGGCCGATACACGGCGTGATAAAAGAAAATTACATGCTTGGCCCGTAAATCGAAATGCTCCCCGCGTCGATACTCGTACGATGGCGGTTACGAGCTGCGGTTATATCCACGTGCGTGCTGGACCTTTGATAATACAAAATACACGCCCATGATACGACGTAGTTTCTTTTGTGACGATGAAAACGCTGCTGGCGGTCAACAACGACGATTATATCTGAATACAAACAGTAAAGTCGGTAAAGAGTCGTTAATTTTTTCAGTGCATATTTATCGCAACGTTTGTACGATCACTTGGAATATAATGTTGAATTTCTGATGTCTGGAACAATGTAATTTTTATGTGCTTTATAAGATCTTCTAATTTATTTTCTGAATGCACATAATCCGGAAATGACTGATAATTGATCATAATCGACAGAAATGTTTTTATCTTATTCAAATATTGTAATCTATAATGCGAGAACCAGAAAACTTTTGTGCATAAAAGATTATAAAAAAATGTTTATAAAATATTTGGAATACAAGAATTTATAGAATATTTAGGATACAAAAGATTTCTATTATTAACTATAAAAGAATATTAATTCTGACTTATAAGTTTATTCATTTTTAAATTAATAAATGTTTATGAAATGTTACACAGGTCAATATGACATTTCACGTTTCTTAAAATACTATTAGTGATGTATATTGACTCTTTTAACACGAAAGTTTCCTAGTTCTTAAATTATAGATTACAATATTTCAGCGTAATATTAAAACATATCTCTAGACTATAATTTTCAATTATCAGTCAGTCAGTTTGTTCTTATTGCCTTCTCTGTTTGAAACAATTTTGCCTGAATATGTGGTAAAACAGAAGGAAGGAAGAAACTCGAGGATAATCACCTACTAGGTTTTAAGTTTCGTACATTACTTAGCATAGAGAGGAATAACGGATTTTATGAAACGTATTCTCATTTCCATAAAAAGTTTAAAATAACTTCAGACACGTTAAATGTAACGAAGACGAGCAAGACCGCTGTCAGTATCTTGCGATAAAGTGGCAAATTTTTACGAGCCCCGAAGGTTATTGTCCGACATTATAGAAATTAAGTACTTTAAACCGTCTTGTCTGTTTTTTTCTTTGCATCATATTCATTGTTTTCTAGAATTATTTATATCAATACTTAAACATACGAATTTATGGTTTATTTATTTATATTGTAAGATATTTAATTCCGACAAATATTTTGGCATGCAGTTTATAGAATTGGTAAAATATATTTAATAATTGAATAATATTTAATAAAAATATTATTAAGCACCAAGACCGAGAAATGACATTTTCTCTTATTTCTTAAGATACTTAGGTTTAAAATGCTTTTAGATTTATTTTTTTAACGCGCGTTGCACTAACACCAGCACATTGAATTGAAAAATTATCAAAATTGGAAACGCGAAAATACGTAGTAACTTTAATTATCCTATTTTTAGAGTAAAGGAATATTACGAGGTATTTACTGTCGGTAAAGAGCTTTTTATGTATGTTTCTTGCATAAAACGGGGCTCGACTGAAATTATGCACTCGGCAATAGTTTTCCATTGTAATGTCATGCTCCGGTAATATACGGGGCTATATCCGTTTTTACGCCACTGCGATCAGGGATTGTGAAATCGCGTTAAACTCCCCTCTGATAGGCGATTATGTTCAACGAACCTTTTGCACTTACGCACGACATCACGCAGTCCTCCCTCCCCCTGAATTTAACCAACGACAGACTCGTGCCTCGATGAGACAAAAAAAGTTCATCGCCAATAAAACAAGAAGCAGATAGCTCGTCGTTAATAGCATAAATGAAATACAACGCTTGCAGACACAGACGTTATACAACGAAAACATCTCTGAGCTATAAAATCGGTCATCAACGTATAATTGAGAGAATTTTAAGCATATTAAAAAGATCTTAAGTCATAATCATGAACAGCTATTTAATTAAGATTATTAGTCACAATAAAGTAAATGAAGAGGTAGTAAAAATCCTAGATTTCGCAAGCATAAAATGTGTAAGAAATAAAATGTGTGCACTGAAAGTATGTGTTTTGCTAAAGTATCTAAAGTATCTAAAAATTGGACGCAGCTGCATATAGATCTGAAAATAAGTTTTTCGAAGGAAGAGGGGAGGGGGATCTTATAAATGCTTGTATAATCATCATTATTATTAAGAGAGGTTTCACTTCGCTGGCCATAAAATTAGCTTATGTTTATAAATTAAAAAAAAATTTGTTGTATCTAGAAAGACGTAAGTTTTTACATGAAATGATCTAACATTTAAATATCAAAAAAGATTTTTTTATTTAGAAGAGGTATTTTAATGCCTGCAAATGGCAATCGACTTACAAGGAACGTTTACGAAGTGTCCGCCTCAGATTTAGACGAGCTTTTAATATGTTGTAGTACAGATAAAAATAAGGAACACGTATTTTGTTATACGTGCCCAATCTCACTTTTAGGGAGTGAAACACCCCTTTGAAGAAAATCCGTTTTTTTTCTTTCGAAGCGTATATCGTCGAAACTATGAGAGATGAAGAAAAATATTCTAATTGAAAGTTAAATGGCTTGAAGAGTACTTTATAACAGTGATAAAAAATTTTTTTAAATTTTTTTTATACTTTCCCCTACCACTTACCTATTTTTTTCAAAACTTTTATTTCTTTTTATATGCAAAATAAAGCTTACTTTATTACGAATTCAATGGTATATGATAAAGTTATGTTGCGACATTTCCATTTTCCAAAAATAATTAGAAATCACTTCATAACGTATGGTTTTTAATTTAATAATTATAATTTAATAAATAAAATAACAAAATAACTTTTTGTAATTCGTTGTATGCAAATAATTATTTGGTTAAGGCTACTAATTGTTTGGTCAAAACAATTATATATTTACTAATTATCACTATAAAATTCATTTGATCACTATTCAACTAAACTTTGGTTGATTTTACCAAACATTTCTCTCACAAGTAAACCTACGGAGGTGTCACTCACCGATTTTAATGAAACTTTGCATATTTGTAGAACTTTGAAAAATATTTAACACGTATTTTTTTTTATCGGCAATGGTCCATTCTGAAGGGTGAAAACTACTCCTTAAAGGTAAGGGATAAATTTAACATATTAGGTGAAATAAGTTGAAAATTTTAGAAAGTAAAATGTTTTAGGTGGTTTTTGGGGTCGCTGAAACTAAATCTTATATCAAAAGTATGAAATTCAAAATGGCCGATTCAATATGGCGTCCAGATACTTATTTCGTGTAATATGAAATAAAAAAAAGTTGAAAATTTTAAAAGTAAAATGAGTTAAGGTTTTGGGGTCGCTGAAACTAAATCATTCCGTAAAAAAGCACCCCGAAAGATGAGAGGCAAGGGGACTCACTGTAAAAAAGCTCCCCGAAAAGTGAGAACCTTGTATCAACACATTTTTTGCAAAAATTATAAATTTTAATTATATATTTTTATATAGCTGCCATATTGAGACCGCCATTTTGAATTTTATATCTTTAACATCATATTTAAAATCATCGATCCAAAAATCGGAAATTTTAATTCTGTGATAACAAGAATTCTTAAAATTTATTCATTTTGATAAAAAATAATAAAAATTTTAATGTATCTGGACGCCATATTGGGTCAGCCATTTTAAATTTCATACTTTTGACATAAGATTTAGTTTCAGCGACCCCAAAAACCTCCTAAAACATTTTACTTTTTAAAATTTTCAACTTATTTCTAGATATACTAGATTTAACCTAATATGTTAAATCTATCCCTTACCTTTAAAGGGTAGTTTTCACTCTTCAGAGTGGACCATTGCCGATAAAAAAAAGACGTGTCAAATATTTTTCATAGTTCTACAAATATGCAAAGTTTCATTAAAATCGGTGAGTGACACCTCCGTAGATTTACTTATCAGTGCATGTTAGTTAAATTTTTAGTTATCACTTTCAGTGATTTTCACAAAGTCAAAGAACATGATTCCAAGACAAACGCGTTTAAAGTTTTAATTTTACTTTTTTTATATATAACAAAAATTTCAGTCTGAGCTCGTAGCTCTGTTAATATTGCGAATTTTAAAAAATTCTTTTACAAGGATATTCTATACACATGTATGAATAAAAATTAGCAAAAAATACCGATTTTTGAAGCCGTGAAACTTTCTTTAAATTAATTATATCAATTTAATATTTGTGATATTCTGGTTCAATTTAAGAACTGTTTTAAAACCGAAATTAAAAGACGATTAGTTCAGAGAATCATAAAATGTATATAAAATCATATAAAAAATGTTATTTGATCACCAAGATTCTGTTATGACCGTCATCGATCTTTTCTCGATTTTAATTGTATTACACAGATCATAGTTTTATTAATGATTATTGATCTGAAAATAATTTCGTTAGACCATCCGAATAATTATATAAGATGTTCAAGTTGATTGCTAAAATATCGAAACTTTTTGCAACATTGCTTATCATACATGAACACCCTTCATAATTATTTTGATATTTGAATAAAGTTATTTTTAGATGTATATTTGGCTAAATTTTTAGATATATCAACGAAATCGATTCTTTTCGTGTGCTTATATATCGATTTTATATTGCTGTTCTAGATTTACTTTTGGATCTTCTGACAAGCAATGATTCTATGTTAAATTAATGCTGAATCCCTGTTCTGTACACACTTTCTGTTCTTAACGATAGTTATCAATATTTTGTTGCGTAGTTTTTTGCCATATAAAATATCTACGCAACGACACCGACAACTATCGTTAAGAATAAAGAATGTGTATAGAATAGGGATCCTACTGGCTCACTCAACCCGAGTGAGAATTTAGCTCGGGCACTACAACGTTTAAACCTACATGAGTTCAGTTCAGCGTAAAGAATCGTAAGTCGATAGCACGTCGAGCTAATCTCACTTCAGCTTCTTTCACAGCACAATGAAGCCTAATTGACCGGAAGACGTCAACGAGTCGCCGCGTCTCGAACGTTCGTCGCTTTCGACCTCGCTGAATATTTACCTCCTCATCTTTGACCGGTTGACGCTCATCGAGACATGTTAACGCCATTGGATCGCTACATAATGTCCCGCAGAAAAGTTTTCCTGTTAAGAAAATGTCTCGGTCGTTGAATTAATCAATACATTTGAAATGACTCGTGTGCGCTAGAGTTTCGGCGCATTTTAATGAGTCTCTTTTGGCCGCGAGCACGAGCCGGTTGATGGATCTTTAATTAACTGACATATCACATTAAGACGCCTGGCCGTCAAGAGTCGTTAACAAGAGTCGTGCACGAGATATGGGCTCCGTACTATTTTATCAGATGAATTAATGTAGTAGGTACAGTAATGAAGATATTACAGAATCACCGGGTATTCATTTGGTCGCAGATACACTGAGGAAAAAAAGTAGTTAAATTGATTAAATTTTTCAACTTGCAATTAAATTTCTTCAACTATTTGCATATTTAACTTAAATACATAAAATATTTAAACTGAAGAAATTTAATCAAGTTGAAAAATTTAATCGAGTTAATAACTTTTCTCTCAGTGTTCCAGAAAACAAATTGACAAAAATGTTAACTGGTTTAATGAAATATCGTGTTAGCATTGTAAATGCATGATCGATACAATCTCGGTAAAAGGTTACTTATATTATTGAGATCATAACAATTTTTGAAATTTTAGCATGCAATGGAGATGACTATTGGTATTGACTGCGTAAAATAAAATTAATTTGTTTGAAAATAACTGAATAATAAATATAAAAAAGTTGCAAACTTTAGACTATGACTTTGAACCAAAACAAATACAAACACGTTTGCGAGATATGGGCTCCAAAACATAGAATTATTTTAGCACCTAAAAGTGAAGCAATTTTATAAGGATTTATGTAGATGCAATAAATATAAAAAGCAAGATTAAAAAAAAAAATATTTGTTATGAAAATACGAATAATATATAAATTGTTATAGAGTGTATTGACAGTAATAAATGCGATGTTCATCGCACACTGATTTTGCGCAAATTACGCAACAAAGGTTTTTTATTTTTGTTCGAAGAATAAATTGCACTTTTTTCATTTTTGGAATTTATCGAGTGTTTTGACTCTTTCTTTTTCATATCAAGTATTTCTTGATTTACTTCCTTTCGAAAACACTAACCGTAGTCACAGCCTTTTTTAGCACAGTCTCAACTTTGGTTCCGTGATAGTTGAAAACAAATTGCTGGGCGGGATGTCGCTGGACAAGTAAGATCACTAACAGGATCTTTTAGGGAGGGGAATCAGACTCTGGTCTCCCTTTACTTTGAAGAATTTTATAAGTAAAACTCCACCTAGTTTAAAAAAGATCCAGTGAGCATACAGAAGATTAAGAAAACTGTGATTATAACAAATGAAGAGAACTTAGTAAAGTCGAAACGCTCCGTAATTTTTAATATTACTATACAATTTCTTTAAAATTTCGATGTAGGGTGAAGTCGCCTATTATGGGGTAGATTCCTAATATGAGGTAGCGAGGTTTCTGCTACATTAATAAACGCATGTGTGATTGGTACCATCATAAACTTATTACTCTTGGGGTGAAATCTATTTAGTAGAAAATTCATTATTAGATCATGCGTGCAGTCGTTGAAAAACAATTTTTTTGAAATTAGATGTTATCAAGACTTATTGAGATGAGTCTTTAAATCTTGTTTATTATAAAATAAACAAATATTTGATGATAAATTCTCCATGCAGTGACAGAGTAAAGTCGTATTAATAGAAAAATACACGGGATGTGATGATTTGCTTAATTATAAATATTAGATTTGGTGATCGTGAAACCGCAAAGCGTAGAACTCATAATATGAGACACTCAAAAATCCCCATTTATTATTGCATATTCTGATTTCGAGAACTTTCCAAATGCTATAATAAAGTTTTTATTAAAGATTTTCGAATATGGGGCTTGAAAGTTATGGCCTTCAGCATTAGCACTGAAACTTTAAAATATCTCGATGAAAATAGATTTTGGAGAAAAATATTACGTACAAAAGCTTTTGAGTATCGAAAGAGCTATTTGATTGGTCAACTAGATTTTGAGTCTGGAGCCTAATTTGAACCTAGTGTGGTCAAGTGGATAAGATCTATCTTATATAAAAAAATCTTTGTATCTCATATTAGGAACCCTTTTTTGAATTAGTAAAATCGGCAATTTTCATAAAAAATGTCATATACAACAAAGTGTAACTATTAATTATCGATTGCTAAGTTTTGGTGATAAAACTTAAATATATTTACTATAATTTGTATATAAAAATAGGAATTAATGGTATAAATTAAATAAATTATAAGCCTTTAAAAAAAGATATCTCATAATAGGCAACTTTACCCTATGTAATTAAAGAAAACAATCCCGGACGAGCCCCCAAAATGTTACGCTCTACGGAAGCGCACGCTTTCCCGAAACTCTCGCAGACGTGAACACGTACATACTCTCACGTCACTCGCGCTAATCAAGAGATTGTTTAAAGAATGCTAATCTTTATTGAAAAACAGATACAATGGCTGCGTTCAGCAGAAAAAGCAGCTTTGCAACTGTTGTAAAATTCTTTGATTCGATTGATTCTTGCACTTGGTTCCGGCAGAAACCAAGAGCAAGAACCAATCGAATCAAAGAATTTTACAACAGTTGCAAAGCTGCTTTTTCTGCTGAACGCAGCCAATTGCAATTATCATCGTCCACACACGTTGACAGCTTAAGCTGAACTTAGCTCTTTACAAACATGGGAAGAGGCTCGTCAGCAAGGAGGAACGATCGTTTTCTTTATACAATAACGGGGAGACAGTAAAACTACGACTGCAACAATATCTTAATAACTTTAAAAACGTGACCAGCAATTTATCGCTATAACTTAATCGATGAGAGAAAATCTATCCTTTCCGCTGGATATTATTTCCTCATTTTTCGGTACGTATCACATTTCCTCATTCATTCCCGACGCGGAATACAATTCCGTAGGAAACAATTGGACGTCGAGTTCCATCGAACATCCACCTTCCGATATTCCGGCAGGGCGGTCATTGTTGTTGTCTGCGCGAACGAATAGTTAATTTTTTTGACGGCGTCGCGCATAAAGTGGGGCAGTGTGTACTGATCCGTCAGAGTGTCGATATTCCGGCGATATACTCGTATACATTATTCCCTCGGAAGCCGTCCATCCGGTCCAGCGCGCATGGCGAGCCGCGTCGTCTCATTCGCGAGTGTCGATCGATGCGTCAGTCTGATGCGGTCGATGAAAGGTCGGATTTCCATACGCTCCAGACTACTACGTGCATTCGTATTCCGTCGTCCCCGCATATATCGGCCCGGTCCCGCGCGCGCAAGGCAGCGGTCGGCGCGGCCGTTGCACGCATCGCCGTCGGTTATTGCATCGCAGTCAATATCAATCGACAGTGTTTCAACAGTAATCGCCACCGCACCCGCTGTTTCGGCGGTTTCTGGAATATTATTTTAAAGTAACGGCAAACGGGCATGGACATGCCCCGCGTTCGCGCGCGTATACTCGTATGACGTTCGCTGCTTTTAATGAAAATGCATTTCGCGCGCGGTAAGAGATTATTTAAAGGAAAATGATCGACGCCGCGGTAGCACGCAGATATATACCGAGGTAATGAATATTACGGCTGAAGCTATATATGTATATATATATATATATATATGATATTGAAGTTGCGGGGGAATGTGAAGCAACAGCGTACGTACGTCGTTGTTGCAATGGTATTGAAGTAAAAACGGCGTAGCGGAAACAGAGATGGATTTATTCGGTCGGCTGCACCGCCGCGCGCCGAATTCACAATTCCGCCAGCGAGAGTAATTATAATTTAAACGATTGCAACTCTCTCAGGATGTGTAAAAGTGAAAGCGCACCGGTATTGATTGGAGTCAGCGTATTCGCTTTTACTCGGCGCGTTAATGTCGCGCGTTCGCATCGCCGAGGCAATCTAGGCATGTACAATTATTCCCGGACAAGAGCCGTACGAAGTACACGTCGACAGCGGCAGGATCGAATTGCTCGTTGCTTTCCATTGGCCCGCTCATCCTGTCATTCGACGCCGCAGGGCCGTCAAGGGCGAATACCCCGGGCGTCCTGCAGCGATGTTCCACCGAAGTGCATCAGGCGCAAAGCGCACTCCGCTTCCCGGCTATTCCGGTTTGCCTGGATAACAAATAATCCTTCCCTTGAATATTACTCCATTGAATAGCACAATGACGTCTTCTCTTTCGCTCTGGCATAATTTCCGATGAATCCAATTGATAATTGTCAAATGGAGAGAGAAATTCTCCATTGTCTGTTGCTTTATGCTATTCTTATTTTATCGTACTGATATAAGTGAGGTGTGGAGTTTTAAAATCTTTCCCTAAAATATATATTTTATTCTAAATCTAAATCATTCATATTTTTATTCAATGAGTCCAAACGTTTTCATTTCTTATATTTTTGTATTCTACTGGATTCTCAAAATATTAATCAAAACTCAAAACTTTCTTGTACATCGAAAAAATTGTATTCCCGAAATAAAAGGACTACATATTTTGCAAGCCCTCTTAACACTCTATTCTTAATGTATGAAAACATATTCTTCTTTTCTAGAATAGCTTTTAAAACTAAGCTGTTTTATATGTTCTTTCCAATGAATTTTTGAACAATGATATTCTATGCAAACTATGTTTCATTTGATATTTGCAACAATTATATCATATATTATAATTTAAATGTAAAGATTGCCTGTCTGAGCAAACGCTGTTATTTTTGCGTGTTGTATTGAGTGTGTATTACATTAATCAATTACATTAATTATATTACTTGAATATACAAACGTTTCAATCCAAATTCGAGTCCTCCTCAGTACGTATTTTCGTGAAATTTTTTATATCCTTATTCCATTCTCGGTGCATGTCAAATTGTTAAATATCATCGTAATTGTTATAATTTATAAAGAATGAGTAAATAAAAGGGAGATTATATGTATACGGATATAATTGGTTTCATGTTCATATTATAATTTAGCATAGCTAGTGTACTGTTTAGTTTGCTCCTCAACACCGTTTAAATAATGGATAATAAACGGCAATAAAAAGTGGATTGAAAAGCTAAATTAATCATTTCAGACAACATGTAGTATTTATAATTTTATAAATTTGTTTTTATATTTAATCTTCACGATCATGGTGGAAAACAATACGTGTCCTAATATGATTTAATATTCTTTTGATTTGTAAAAAATCAGTCATACAGTGAATCCTATAAAAAAATCTCATCTTACTTATATATCTTTATAATAATTCAGTATATCTGCTATTAATCTATCCTTTGAGTTTTAGAAAAATTCCCTCTGAAGTAGGAAAAATGGGACAAGACAGGCTGATGAATAAAATCTAAGTTTTCATAATTAACGAATTATCTTTACTTCTTAAATATTCTTTGGATATCAATCTTTCAATATAAGTATTATTAAATAAAATCTTTAAGGAATTATAAACTTTATTAAAAAAAAAATAAGAAAAGCACTACCCTACCGTAAATTTGGTATGTGAATCATATGTCAATAGTATATGATTGATATACGAATCATATCCGATCGTATAAGAATTATATGCGAATCTTATACGAATCGTATGCGATCACATGCTAATGGCATGATTAGACATACGATCGTATGCGATCGCATACGAATTACATATCACGGGCGGAAATTATATAGA
>QKQZ01010437.1:5192-30584 GCA_003595255.1 Solenopsis fugax | reverse complement strand
AGGGGGTGTGGGAGGCGGCGGGTAGTGGAGTATAAAAGACGTCCGCGGCAAAAACTGTGAAGCGCTCTGTAGAATTTTCAATAAGGCGGGGTCGGAAGAAGAAGATTAATGCAATGCCGCCGGGGGACCTTAGGAGACGACAGCGACATGACTGTCAAAAGAACATCCCTGGAGGCAGAGTCCATTCGCTCTCTTGCAGCAGCGCAACCCTCTCCGTTTCCACTCTCTCTTTCTCCCTTCCGTTCTCCTTCTTTCCGCCCCGCGCCCGTGCTCTCTCGTTGGCCTTCTGTCTTTCCTTCTGTCTTCTGGCTCTTCGCTTCTTCGCCCACCTCCCGACCCTCTTTGCCCTTTCCCCCTTCCCTCCTTCTCTCGTCCACCTTGCCGCTCGCTTTTCTCCTTCTTCCTCCGACTAGCCTTGTACCACCGATAATCGCCGTATACACGCGCGCAGGTGCATTCGTGTTCTCGGACCAACCGAGTGAAATAATTTGAAGGCAAAAAAAATCCGTACACAGCGGCGGGCACTCGTCGTCGCCTCTGGCCCGACCCGACTCTCGACTTCGATCAGAACTTCGGCGACCTCTTACGCGAATCTCAAAGCTTGAGTCAATCGGTAGGCGCGCCAGGCCGAGCCAACCCTCCAACCTCTGGGGTGAATCCCCGAGACAAACTGCGCTGTCTAGCCAGCAGCGTTCGATCAATCACGAACAGGCCGTCTACAGCATTAAGCTGACGTGCGTATTCATTCACGCACGCACCCACATCGTCGGGGAACACGCAACGAGCAACCGCCAAGTGGTATGCTTGACGATGCGAGAAAAAGATCGACTGGCACTCCCGGGTGAAATCGCACCGAAAAAAGAAACGAGAGGCGGAAATCGGTTCGCTATTATCGCGAGGCGTGATTCTTATTTATACAGGTCTGAGCGAAGGGAGTTTTAGAATTACAAATTGCGCTACTCGTATTCCTAATTTTATTAGGGTAATTCCGATATATACGCAGCACGATCGAAAATTTAATTTATCAAGTATTAGAGGAAAAGGGGGTTGTAAAATACCTTTTCGTTTTTTGGCAGTAAATATTAACGCAAAACAATTCAAATCAACATTAGTTTGTTAACCATAGAGTTCTACCAATCATCCTATAGGTAGAAGTTCATCAGATATATAGAACAAACGTAATTTACAATTTGCTGAAAAGGGAAAAAAGGATGCGTTTGTGAAATGGCAGGAGAATCATGGAATACTAACAAATAATGCCATGAAAGGCACTTTTATTTATAAAAAAGACAAAAATTAATAATCTTTCGTAGATTATACACAAATAAGTGCCACAAAACAAGGTTTTACGAACATTTCATAAAATATATTTTATTAAAAAAAATTTTTTTTGTCTTGAAAAGATTTTTTAAATAAAACTTAAAACTTTTTAAAATAATTCCTTTGCTTCTCTCTAATAAATATTATACAACGTTTACAATGAGATTGTAAAGTCGTAAAAAAGACGCATGGATGGACGACTATATTCTACGACCACCAGCCCACATATAACATGACTTTATTTGCCGAATTCATACACACATTACGATACACATTAAATTCAATAATATTATTTAAACTTCATAAGGTTAAACTAAAGTTAAAAAATTAATATGTACACAGTAAAAAATTTTTAACATTTTTGCATGTCCCAGAAAGTCCACTCTAAATAAGTTAAAATAACTCTTATTCATCGTGTTACTTAGTGACAAATTAAAAATGTTAAGTAATTGACACAATACTATTCATTTATTTTTACTCATAAGAAATGTTAATAGAACATTTTCGTTCGTAACATTTAACTCATAGGAAATGTTAATAGAACATTTTCGTTCGTATCATGTTAAATTAACTTTGAGACATGTTGATTATTTGAAATAATTGTGTTAAAAGTACTCAAAATAATATTCCATTTCTAAGAGACATACACAAAGTGTTAATTTATAAAGTTGACATAAATGTAACACATGAAAATGTTATAAAAATAATAACATATCAGTGGTATGTTAATTTTACATTGAAGTAGTAATCAAAACGTGGTAACACAAGAAAATTTTAACATATGGACCCATATGTACGCACAAATTTTTACTGTGTAACATACTTCTCAAAATTACGTACATAGAGAGTATATGTAAAAATTTCTGCTACCTGCAAAACTGAAATTCAGCTTTTATAAAAACAACGAACACTAATGACGAATAATCATCCTCTAAATAGACTGTGACGAAGCAATTTTAATGGTTGCTTTTAGAATTATTATTTTGCAAACTTAACATTTAGGGAAAGGATAGAATGTGCACGTCGAATACAATCGGTCAGACGGTGCGCGCGTGTTAAATCAGTTAGGAGATTATCTGCGAATTTTTCTTAACTTGCCATCCGAAATGCCGCAACCGACGAAACGTGATCTCGACTGTCTGCATTTAACGAAGATTTATTTAAGCGTCAGCTATCGCACGCGCGCGAACCCAATTACGGCGTAAATCTCGATTCAATGCGCGGCGCGCATTTTAATGTAATATATGTACGTTTCGTTCGGGGGAGATCGGGGAGAGATTGTTACATCGCGCAACGTCGCGCAAAGTATCCTGTAATACGCCGGTGTAATACGTGTCCGTTGTAATTTCTGCTGTCATCTAAAGGCATGCGTAAAATTGTAAAATACGAAATTGTCAGGAATACGCTAAAATTTTCTTCGCGTCTCTTGCGAGGCGAATGACAATGAGATTTTGATAATTTGTTGCTGCTTGATCCTGTGCGATCCTATAAGCCGCCACGTTTCCGTCGATAAACACGTACCGCTTTAGCAGACCAGCGTTGCTGGATCCTGCAGCATCCGACGGATGGTAGAAGCGGAGAACATTGAGAGAAGAGCCCGTAGCCTTTGGTACGAGCGCCAACTGCAGGTCGAATTACACGGGTGAGAAGAGGCATTTTTTTCGATCGGCACAGTCGAGCGCGAAGGGAAGGGAAGAATTGTATTTCGATATTACTTCCAATTCTGTCAGTGGCACGTCAATTATTTAATAACACAAATATTTCCTTGTTATTAATCATAGTCAATATGTCGCTTAAAAATATACAGAAATAGCCTATCAGGTTACATGCAATTTCATACAATGTCGTAGAGATATTTTTCATTACACCAGTTAACAATAGAGGCGTTAAAAGTGATATTTATATCACGAAATTGTTTAATTGCAAATGTGCAATATTCTACAATTTAGTTTTATTAAAAATAAATAGACACGACTACGAATATTATTGATTCTTCACTAATAACTTTTTACAATATAGCTGCAATGTTTCTATTAAATTTAACTTCATGCGTAATAAAATAAAACAAAAGTGCTACGTAAATTACATAGTTGTATTTCTATATTTTATATCAAAATGATTATAAACACATAACAGAATATTAATAAGCTTAGGTAAATGTACTATGTATAAACGAATAATTAACAATTATCACCCAGTTAAATTTTACACTTTAACCCTGCTATTCTGTTCGAATTTCTTATACTATTATATCGTTTGAGTTAATACGATTAAAAGACTCTAAAAGATAAAAAGTAAAAAAGTTTCATAGAAAAGACATTTTATTATAAACAAAATCTTTAAAATAAAAGATTTAAAAAATTTTTAATAAAATAACAATAAAAAAATGAAATACATTTGAATCAAATAGAACAGAAGAGTTAAATGCTGTTAAATTTACATAAAAATTTACGGTACTTAATTATTAAAGAAGAGTAAGTGAAAACTAATTATTATATAAATAATCGAAATCCCTAATCGGTCATAAATAGATCTTAATGCTGATATTTATTATGTAATTTCAGGATTGTGCCATTTATTTCAAGATTACGTCTACATGGGTTTTTTACGTAAACAATAATGTTTACACGAACATTACGTAAACGTAATGTTTACATAAACTTTTTTCCTGTAGATAATATAAATATGTGAAATATGTAAACTATTGTAAATTGGATAATGTAAAACACAATTCAGAAAAAAGTAATTAAGTTTTGAAATTGTTAATATGTCTGATTTTAGTATAGTTTACGTTGTTTACGCGTAATGTAGACTATTTATATTTCACTCGTAAATGCACAATTCTATGTGTAATTTTATAATATATACCTTTTTCAAATTCATGAAATTGCACGCCGAATAAATTTGGCATCATTGCCACATTAGATGCTTGTCAGCATCATTAATTAAATTTACTTTCAATTTAATAACATGATATTACCATTTTTTGTTCAATTTAGAACTGTATTTTAAAACCGACAATTTATTCGGTCATGAACTGAAAAAGGTATTATAAAATCACACAATAAAAATCTAGCTGTGACTGATTAGACATTTCGATTGTTTATATTGTGTTTTCACATATCAGTCAAAGTTTTCTATTAAAAAGAATTATTATATTCTTATAAAAAAGAAATTATTAAACATGTATTTTATGTAGTTATAGAGAGAAACATAAGAAAAAAAGGAAAAAAGGGATAAAAAATCCATAACGTTAATATTTTTATAATATTAGCACGAATTATATGATCAGTTACACATAATTTCTATATTTTTCTACAAAACGCCAAGATCTTACATCTCGATATCCTAAATTTCAATCAATATTCATTGATTTCTACCAAGTTATTTCACGTCTCTCTATCGCCATAGATTTAGCGGTCGCTCGCTGATTGATTGAATATTCAATGGTCTGCCTCTGGCCCTTTACATGATCCGCGTACCAAGCCGGGGAAGTAATTTACAAGAGGTACACCTGGTAACTTATCAGTACCTCCTAACATGTCAGATAGGCGGAAGTTAAAGTTGGAGGACAGTAACAACGTCCTTCCTTCTCCTTCAGGAGGGGGACTCCTTCAGGCACTCCTTCAGCAGAGCTTTAAACGGATGCGGCGTAATGCTCTCGGAAGCGTTCAGCAACTCGTCCGCGAGTCTCTGATATTCCTCCGTCTGCCTCTTCATCTCAGCCTGGTGGTACCGCTGTTCCTCCTCCAATTCGTAGCGTCTCGTCGCTTCGATGCATCTCTGCTGCTCCTTGAGCTCCAGCCCGTAACGAAGCGCCTTTTGTCTGCTCTCCTTCTGCTCCATCGCGGTCAAGTCGGCATCCATCTCGATCTGCCTCTCGAGCGCCTCCCGCTCCTCCATCTTCAGCCATCGTTCTCGCTCCTCTGCCTCCTGTCGCGCCTTCATCTGTTCCTCCCGACCGCGAAGGACTTCCTGCGCGGCGCGCCGGCGAGCTTCCTTGAATTTCTTCAGCGCGAGCTCGTGTTTTGCCTCGATATTCTCGTGCGACTGCCGAACGAAGG
Organism: Solenopsis fugax; assembly: GCA_003595255.1. Classification (NCBI taxonomy): domain Eukaryota; kingdom Metazoa; phylum Arthropoda; class Insecta; order Hymenoptera; family Formicidae; genus Solenopsis; species Solenopsis fugax. Next base: position 25,200 of record QKQZ01010437.1, on the reverse strand, counting down.
CTTCCACCTCGAGATTCCGTTTGACCTCTTCCTGCTGCAAGTCCTTCAGATATTTCAGATAGGAGTCTAACTCAGCACGAAGGGCCGCGGTGTCCTGTTTCACGCGAGCCTTCTCCCTAGCCTGTTCTTCCTCGGCCAGCGTTCTGAACGCGCGATCCACTACGGCTTCCTCGCGGGCACGTTCGGCGAGGAACTTCTTCGCCGTCAGGATCTGCTCCTCGAGTTCCTTCTTCAACTTTTCTCGCTTTTGCCTTTCCATCTCGAGATTCCTTAACTCCGCTCGACGCATATCCTCGCATAGCCGCTCCAGATGCTCCTGCTCCTCGTCCCTCTCGACCCGCTTCTTCTTGTCTTCCAGCGTCAACTTGTCCACCACTTGCTTGGCTAAAGCAGACACCGTTTCTTGCTGGGCTAAGGTTCGTCTCTCCAACTCCTCGGTCTCTTTGTGCCTCTTCGCCTCGCTCTCCCTCAGCATTATCTCGTGCCAGACAGTGTCCAGTTCCTTCTCCGCTAATCTCCTCGCTTCGTTGTTCGCCATCTGCGCCTCGTTACATCGCTTCGCGTCGATTGTGGATCTCCTCGACAATTCTTGCTTAATATCCGGACATGAGGCTAGATACCGTTGCATCTGTTTGGCGGCTACCAACGCTTCGTGTTCCTCCTCGTGCCGTTTCCTCAACTCCTCCGTTCTCGCAAGCTGCTCTTCGAATCGGGCACACTCATCCCGCTGTGCCACCTCCTCGATCTCCTTCATTAGATTCGCCTCCTCGCTCGATACGAGATCACGTAGTTTCTCCCTACGCGCTTGTAGATTCTCCTCGTACGTCGACATGTCTGGAGATTAGTCGTTGCCGTGTTAACGGCTGGTAATTATCCCCGTTCAGCGGCTCTCATTACGCAAGAGAAAATAGCAGCTAAATGCCGTATCCCAGCAAATATATGATAGACTTATGCGTGACGATTGAAATTAAGTGAAAAATGATTAAGTGAGAATTAATTACGCTCAAAAAAATAGTCTTGCAATTACAGCCATAATTGTTTGGCTGTAAAAAATTAAAGTAGATAAATGATTAGCAAATATCGCGATATCGAACATGTTTCTTACCTAATCTAAATACAGAAATATTTATATCTGAACTGTTTGTGAAATTTAGAAAGAAAATTTTTCTGTGGTGCACCTATTCATATTAAGGCCAATCATACTTATTATAAAATTTGACTGTATAATTGACAATGAGACTTAAAATTTCTAGAATTGATAAAATGTTACTGCTATAAATTTTATATGTGACAAACAATATTTTAGCAGACACAAAAAATAGCGATAAATTTTTATTCTGACACCTAGAACAAAACATTTTTTTTGAGTGCACGAACTGTTAAGAGATTTCTAAAGAGAGAAAGCTATTTTTAATTTTATTTTTGTATCTCAATTCTATAAAAAACTGACAATTCTGTAAGCAATAATTATTTTAAACTAGATCGCTTAAATCATACAAATAAGTAAAAAAGCGCCAATTTGAGATTAGATCTTGATACCAATGCAGAATTCAGATAGGATATCTTCCGAATTGCATGAAACATTGGACCGTATGTATTGGACGGTAGTTTAAGTCCCAGGAATAGATAACGTTACTCGTAGATGTAACGTTGTTTTATTAATTCTTAGAATTCTCATTCTCGGACACCAACTCGTTTTTGAAGTCGAAGTTCAACAATATATAAGTTCGCAAATTATATACATTTGTGTATAATTAATATGTTAGAACTTATCATCGACTTTCGTTCTCAGAAATAATTAAATTTGATAGTTTAGATCGCAAGTATACGTCTCCAGGAGAGAACCGATATCGTCAATAATGATTTACTCGAAGGAAATAAAAAGTAAAAGTACAATAATACATTAAATTTTAACAATTATTACAAGAGTAACTGTTACTGGCTTTTTCGATTTATTAATTCGATTTTTAAACAGTGCCTAATAATATTTTATATGTAGGTCTTAATATATTTTTAGTTTTATAAACTGCACATCAAACACAGTAGGTCTTGAAACGTAGTCATAAACTGAGGTTAGAAAGAACTTAGTATTTTTTTACAATGATTGCTTTTCAAGACACAATTGTTCGGTGCGTGATAAAACTGAAAATATATTTGAGATTTATATGTAAAATAGTATTAAGTATCAAGATTTAGCTTTCACTGCACAATTGGCACTTTACTTATGTGTATAATTCTGCAAGACTGGATATACACATTTTAATTAATTGTGTAAATAATTGTATATCATGAGGAATTAACAAGCATAAATTATATATAAATGTATAATATTTATATATGAAAAACACTGCGACAAAAATATCTGCAGGTTTTTTTAAAAGAAATAATTTTTTATCTTCTTCATTTATCTTTTTCCGCTGAAGTTTTCTTAAGAAGTGCAAATGTAATAAAAAATAAAAATAAAAAAAGAACTACGTCAACGTTCGCATTAATACCTCGTTGGACTCGTTGGCGAAGATTCTTGTTCCTGATTTTCCGATCGGTTTCTTTCTCGAAGTCCAGAGTTTTAAGTAACTGGTCGTATTCCCTCTTCTCCTCCTCTGTGCCGTCGAAGATAGATCTACTCGAACCATGGTGCTTTGCGATGCGGCAACTTTTGCGTTCGCGTAACTTGTGCCCGTAAGATATATTTGCAGTGCCGGGAACGTCAATGGGATACTTCCTCGCTTTGGGTAAACTGCATTGTACTTTAGGTAAAGGGAGCAAACTCATCTTTGGAGTTAACCTTATAAAAAAATGATCAAAATGGACGAAACAAAAAAACGTTAAAGAGATCGATGAATATCCTTCATGGACAATGTCACGCGTGCGAAAGATTCGTAAATGCTTGTTTAGGCTTTGCCAGCTTGTTTGTAGTTATGGTTGCTATGACGATACGCATTTATCGAACTAACATTTTTGGAATGAAACGGAGCATAGAAATTTAAAAATTGAAATAAAAATTCATTCAGATGTTATCGCTACAAATAGATCTATCCTGTTTAATTGAACTTCTTGCACAGGTCTCGTCTTTTCTCTTTTCTTTTCCAACGTGAAAAGAAAAAAAGAAAGATGAACCATGCAAGAAATTCAATTAAAGAGTACAGGTCTAATAATGATAGGGCAAGAGTCACAGACTCTTGCATAACGCATAAGAGAATCAATCAATCAGAATCCTTTACTTCCCGTTCCAGGATAGAAATGAAGGATTCCGATTAGTAAATTCTCTTATGCGTTATACATTATGCGTTATGCAAAAGTCTGCGTTCCCGTCCGTATACATATATAGGTGCATTCCGTTTCACGCATGGTGCGTATGATGCATCATTTATCTTTGTTTAACATTCAATGAACAAGAATAATGCATCATGCTCATCATGCGTAAAATGGAACGTACCTTCAATGTCAGGTAAATTAAAACCAAAGACATGATATGTCTATGATTAAAACGTCTGGATTTAGAGCCGCGGCTTTATATAGATTATAGGTTTAGAATTTTGGTGAATTTCAAGTTGTTTGCATCAGTGGAAATCTGTACAGCTCGAAATAATGCGCCCGCGGCGATGCATGCAATGTAATATCCGTACCGGAATGATCGAATATTCAATATTCCCAAATTAGATAGGGAAATCTAATATGATCGGTGAGATTATATGGTTGCTACATAAATAGCATTCACGGTTATTACGTACGACTGATTAAATCAAGATTGCAAATGTGAAAGCACAGGCATTTGCTCTATATTATTGATATATAGCCGTTGATGTCCGAAAATTTCTTCTTCGTGTTTATAATTTGTACATAACGTAAATCAAGACAAGTAAATCTTATTATTGCGTTAAATTAGGGATACATAAATAAACATTGCTTTGTGTCTTAATGACACCCCATGTTAATCAATGTGCATCGATCGGGCGTCGCAGAGCGCAAATTTATTTAATAAAAATATTTTATATAAAAATTATATAAAGCAATTCTTTTAATCGTAATGTAAATCCTCTAATGCATACACATGTCAAATCTATAATTAGATCTGTAACACAATTTTATATATCTATAAGTGTCTGATTACGTCTAATTATTTTCATAATCAAATGAAGGCTTCGACAATAAAATGAAATACGCGTGCACTTTATTTTGCGCAGGAAAAAAGTAATACATTCGATGTAATACTCCAAAATGAAATCTATTAATAAATTCATAATTCTGCGATATCTTTATAATAATTATATTTGAATTTAAATTAAAAGTTCTTTGTTATGGAGAGATAAAAAAACGGTTAAGGTATATGTAGTTAAATGCAACGAATATCCGGCGAAATTTTAAACTATCATATATCGACTATCAGTTTTCATAAACTTAATTTTGGGAATTATATATACATATCTCATAGATATATATGATGTGATAAATATTACATTAAAAAGTTGTACGTATGCATGTATGAATCTCTCTTCTACTACATCAAGTATAAATCGATGTGAATAATAATATATTAAATTTTCATTCTGTTCGTTCTACGAAGTAATACTGTACAAAAAAAGATTCATTTTTATGGTGTTTTGCAATATGACTCATATTGACAAACAATTTATACACAATTTTAAGAGTATCACTTTTTATTTTGTATTTATTCCATCAACATACTGATACGCTTATACAAATAATAATACTTGTCAATTACAGAAGAGTACAAAATTGCAAGAAATATGCAGCAAATCACGTGAATCATAAATCATGCTGCATAATCAATAACGGCAGCATAATTATATAAAAATTGGGACATTGTAATAAATGGAGTGTTCCTTATAAGAAAATGTGTGGAAAGAGCGATAACTTAATCGAGCGGTCATTTATATTCGTATGGATAAAGAAGTAATATAATATAAAGTAAAATATACATATATATACATATTTATTTATTATATGTATATTTTTTTATTCTTTTCTCATATTATATATATGAATAATGATAAATAAACCATTTGAACTGTGTATTTGCGTGTATGGATAAATGTATATATTTGACAATGTAGTGTATTACGAAAAATTGAATGTTTTAAAATTATTTAATATTCTTTCAATTAATTCTTTTAATCAAAGTCATAACAAGCTATTCATCGAAAATAATTACGCGAAAATAATAACTAACGAGTACGTTCGTCAAGTTGTGTCATATGACTGGGAATTATCGTGGAGAATTCTCTTTGTAGCTTTTTTCCCGAAGAGCTTTGAGAAAGTACTTTTCCTTGAATGGCCATCCTTCCTTACAAAGACAGAAACGAAGTAGTCAATACGAAAATACTAAGGCGTCGAACTGCTGCCGCTATTCGTTGGCGTGATCCCCGTCGATGGTGGAACGGAAGCTGTCATTGTTGGTGGCGCGTAAGGACTTCCACAGAGTTGGTCGGCTATACGTCCACCCTCACGAACGCCGCTGAGGAATGCGCCGTGTACAGTGGCAGGATAATTCCGTATAGTGTGCTCCCCTGAAAACGTCGTGTAAATGGGTCAACGTGCACTCTCATAAAAAAAAGTTCATTATGATATGACATTTATCTCAAACGAATTCATTATATTTCGCATCGCGTCATTAAAATTTCGCGAATGTTCGACAAAAAATGATGAGTAAAAGGAGCCGATTTTAATTTCAGAAGTGACAAGTAGAAACGAGTCTTTTTATAGTATTTAAACTGCTGATTCTGTTTCTGACCTTTAAAAAGTTTCAATTTGTCGAGAAAGTATTAAAATTAACATATAAAGCTATTATATATAAAAATAGTAGGTTAATAGAAGTATAAATTAAAACTATAGCAAAATAAATAATATTTAGTGAAAATCGATCGATATGTAAACGACAATACAAATTAATAAGTGAAGGTCTTATTTAATCAAAAAGAATATTGGTGCTTAAAAATATTTTTGCGCGAATCTTACATTTTCAGTAATAAAATACTACAATATAATAAATAAGTAAATAAATAAAAAATAATATAATACTTTTAGAGAAAATTCTTGAAAAACGTAATGAACAACAATGCTCTCAAGTAGTCAAGATTTAAAATAGTTCCAATTGATAATGCTTTTATTTTTAGATATTAATGTTTTTTTTTTCTTTTCAAGCAGAATGTAAACTATTAGAGATGACTGCATTATTATGTTTTATTAACAGATAAATACGAATTAATACATTCGTAAAGCTTAATAATAATTTATGATACTAAATGTTTAATAATTTCATATGCTAATTTTAATACTTTCCCATTAAATTAAAATTTTTTGAAGGTTTAGAATCAGAATTAGCATTAAAAAACTAAAAAAAAAAAAAAACATTTTTACTTGCTATTCCAGAGGCCGAAATCGATCCATTTTATTAATCATCCTTTCTTCTGTTTATTATATTTCGTTAAATTCGTGAGCGCTAATTCATCCTGTTTACATGATCAACATTTCGCGAATAGTAGGATCTTTAAACAGCGTTAACACACGGAATTACTGCGCACACAAGTCGGGAACGGAGTATCGTAGCGAGGCAAATTGCATCGTGCATCAATTGCAACGTTCCGCAAACGCGAGCGATGCTTACGTATATTAATGGGGGAGCAAACACGCAGCGCGCGACGACAAACGCAAATATAATTCTCCGTCAGAAGAGAACTTAAAAAGGTAGCCGTTGAAGTTCCTCGCGTCTCGGTAATATGCAACGTCGTGAAAAGCATCGATTTAATATTTACCTGCGAAGAACACTCTTGGCTGCGGCGCGGGCTGATTGAGCAGGTGCGGAGGTGACACGGGTGCCGCCAGGAGATCGTAATCACTGCCGGAGCTACCGACCGCGACGAAACTGTAGGATCCTCGTGCCCAAGGATCCGCCCGCCACCTCGTGACAACGCTTTCACGTGGTTGCGGTACTACTTGGTTCCCAAAAATACCCTGTGACAGCAAAAACTCTTGTTTCAATCTATTCGATTTTTTTTGCCTTCGTGAAATTTACGAAGAGGATTACGAGGCGTGTAAAATAATAATTTTCAGTACTAGATGCGTCGTTAAGCTTAACCCTTCGAAACATACATTTTTTTCTTATATAATACAAGTTTCTTGTTTGGTATACAGAGATTTTTGGAATCGCTGATTATAAATATAGAGAAGAAACTTGCAAATGCGTACAATGTGTGTCGGAGGATTTAAACAAAGAAAATAAGAAAAAATATAAAAAAGGAAAAAGGAAAAAAGAATATTAAAGAAATCTATAAAATAGACTTCTTGTGATTTGGTTCGCTATCTTATATTTTGAAAATTCTCATTTCGGATTCAAAATCAGCAATTCCAAGAATCCCTGGATATTAACAATAAGTTTAAATATATCATAGTTAGGAGAAATTTTTTATTATAGTACATTTTACACAAAATCAAAATTTATCGGACTTTAAGCTGCTGTATTGAGTCTAACGTTGTAAATTTTGAAATTTTAACTTCAGATTTGGATTCAGCGATTCAAAACTCTACAAGGTGTGAAGATGCAAAGAAATTAAAATAAAATTTTTTGTTTAATTTTGAAAAGGTATCACGTATGTGACACCTTGTGCTTCAAAGGGTTAAGATAATAAGACCGCTATCCGACACGTCCTTCCTGCACGCCCCGACTAGAAATTTCATCCACTTACTTTCAAAACGGCGATGCAACGGCCGACGATAACGTCATCACTGACATTTTCCATTACACAAGCCGCTTCACCGGCGACGAGGGCCAACAGAACCGGGGCCTTGTATAAGTTCCAGAACAGGAAGAGCTCGCCGCGCGATGCGGTGGTACTTCCCACGTGGCCGAACAAATTGGCCGTTGGATCCCAGAAAATGCGCTCGAAGCATAATACTACCTGAGAGATTAAAGGGAAAATTACGGGATTGGAATTATATCGAAATAAAAACCGCAAAGCCTCTCTCTCTCTCTCTCTTTTTTCTGGAATTCTGACATTGTGCGATTTTTACATTAAAACACGTTGGGAGTAGAAAATATTCAAAAAATTTTGCGAACAAATAGCATTCGAGTTTGAGAAATACGAAAAGCCAAAGCTGATCTAGTATGTCATAAAAATTCTAACATAACTAATATAATTTTATGTTAGTGTTATATAATATATTAAATTATATATTAAATACAAGGTAACTCTGATATATGCCACATTTGAAAACTTAATTTATCAAATATTATTTATTATGTTTAAAAAAACATTAATTATATCGTTTGATTCAAAATTAAAAAATTATAATTATTACAATCTGATGTATTCGCTTATCTCTGATACTTTTATTAAATAACACTGCATTATCAAGTAATCAATTTTAATAAATTTTCTTTTTTAAATAGTTAATTTAATTACTTGTCATAATTTCATTCATTTGATAAAATTGTGAACTCATTGAAATTAAATTTTACATAACAAGTTTCGATGCCACATAATTAAATCAATTTAAGAAGATCTGGATAATTTCAATGAATTCTTTTATGTTAATATAATCCCACGCGTTTCGTAAGATTCCGCTTGTTCGTCTCTTTTCGTCTGCATAACTGATAGCTTAATTTGTCACTGACGTACGTTAAACATTTCCGCTGAACCCTTCAATGTGGTCCTCGTTCGTTAAAAGAACACACATTAATTGCTATTGAAATCTGCCACTGCGCGATCAGTGATAAGTCTTAATGCGCGATTATGCAGTCCTAATACCCTTACACTAACGTTCGACAGGCTCGTCCGCCATCCTTTTTTGCGAGCGGCATAAATTAGACCGCTTTTGGGGACGACAGCAACTTGTCGAAGACTCACATCACTTACACACACACACACACACACACACATACACATATACGAACAACGTACACGTCGAGACTCACCTTATTTAAATTGCCAAAGCCCAGTCGTTGAATAGCTTGCGACTTCCATTCCGGAAGCGGCGGATTGAAGGTGACCCCGGAAGGCGGTGCGGAAGTCTTGAGAACGCCAAGGGGTAGCGTAACCAGAACAGCGTCCGCTTTATAAACGGTGTGATTTGTGTGCGGACTGCGAGAGGGTGCGGCCCATACTTCTACGCCATTTGGCCCGTATCGCACCGCCCTAGTAGCTGTGTTCAATCGAATATCAAGTCCTTCCGAGAGAGCAACAGGTACGCAAGAATAACCGTTGCGAACTGCAAGATAAAAGGGGTAAAAAAGCGGATCAGTATTCGAATTTATTGTAATATCCTACCGCAGTGAGAGATAGAAATTTTTACGATGTATATTATATATACATTCACGCTCACACATATACATGTGTTTATACATGCGATAGTGCACAGAAAAAAATGACTATCAAATCAACAATTCATTGTTTCATATATAAGCAGGAATATAAAATCTTCTTGGAAGAATTTGATAATCTTGATCAAACCTAATTTGCTTACATGAAGAAACAAAATGTCTTTATATTAGCAAATTATGTCTTTGAGATTATAAATACTTCCAAAGAGATTTTATATTCTTGCTTATATATGAAACAATGAATTGTTGATTTGATACTAATTTTTTTTCTGTGTGATAGAGATCAACGAAGGGCGCAATAAAGGGAATTCTCTCCGCGATCGAGAAAATATCATTCGAAGGCGAGAGAATATCTACCATTCGGAAGGATAGTCACGTAAGGGCGCAAGATGGGGCGGCGTTTAACGAACTATAGGTTGCGTTAAGAGTTTCGTTATTTGGTTCCTTTGATTTCGTAGAGATACGGCAATATGCTGAATTGGCGTATCCCCGCGGCACGAATACGCCCGGGCTTTCACGTCGTGGAAAGTAGATCGAATCAAGAGGCTCACGTTCGTTACGCGTTCGTCGTATCAAAAGACCTCCCTCGTGAACTCCCTCATAAATATCCGCTCCGCGCGGCGATGTTATACTGGATGCAATACTGGGCCCCATTATGACTTAATTGGATATTTCGCGTAACGTGCGCTTAAATCAGGGCACCTGACGCGGACCTAAATTCACGTAAGCACATTCGAACCCCATAACATCGAGGCGTGTACTAATAATGATACACAGGCGTCTCCACTTAGGGGGTTAATTATGTTGATGGCTACCACGGCGCTAACAAGCACTCTCCTATCGGCGCTGCATCCCATTTCAGAAATTTAAATTTACGCGTGCGCTATGTCAGGCTGAAAGCACGGGCTAATTTAAATTAGCACGTTTCAGGAAAGAGGGGAAAGGGGAGGTGAAGAAGGGGAGGGGAGGAGGCGGCATGCCTATGCATTATCGCGATATTTCGAACGGCGGAATGCCCCTTGGAGGGACCCGGCGGGTACATATTGATTACGCGTAACGTGTCGAACGTCCACGAGATACGATCGACGAAATGTTGCCGCAACCTTGGCCGGCAGCTAATGATCAGTGCGTTCTATCGCGTTCGTTCATGGCGCGCTGCCATTACGTCCGGCCGGAGGCTGTCGATGTTAACCGGCCGGAATCGATAAATCATGACACGTACGGCACGACGACGACGTCGTCGTCGTCGTCGTCAAAAATTTATACCATAGTAAACGTAACCGGAAATGTTCCCGAATGCCGTATGTGTGCGCGACAGCTAATGACAAACCGCGCGATGAATTAGTCGTTACATCGTTCTCTCATCGATCCCTGGTCTGTCTCGTTGAACGAATTAACGGACATATAATGTCGGCGACGGCTGCAAGGAAATATTTCGCAGCTTCGATGCAATTTCGTCTGTAATAAACATCGTCTGTATATACCAGTAGAGGAAAATCGCCAATATGAGTCTTCTAAAGGATATCCTCTTATTTCTTGGAAATTAAATATTACACTTTATAAATATTGTAAAAAACATGATCTGCTTATATAATTAAAAAAAGTAAAAATTCTATAATTCGTCTTCGTGGCTATCTTCTATATAAAATCTGTTAAGAATTCTTCAAAAGCGACAATAAAATTTGCACGATTTTCTTTTATAAATTACACAGTTTAAACAATAGTGAGTATATTATTAATAATATTAGTTCATTTTACATGTTTGTAATATCCTAAATTTTTTTATTTATATTTTTCTCATAATGCAATTTAAAACGTAAAATCGGTGCAGCATAAACCGACACACCTGTTGTTGACAGACTATAAGAAATAAAAATCAAGAAATAAAGAAGGGAAAGCACAGGATCTAAGCTAACGTAAAATTTTAAATATTATCACACTACATGTTGCTTTAGAACAACATAAGGTATTTGTATAAAGCAATAAAAAAACATTTTAAATCGAAGTGAAAGGCTTCTAGGAATCCTCGTGAACATTAACTTGAGAAAGTATTTTGTACAGATGACTCATGTGAAAGGAAAAGGGAAAGAAAATGTAGCATTATTGTTTGTTATGTTGGTTTTGCATTTATGAGTTTATTTTGTCAGACGCTCATTTTTGCTTATCTTACGGAAAACGTAATTATTATTAGCAAAAATTTGATTCAATATTATAAAAACATTTGATAAGGTTTTTTACTTTGTATTTATGTTTCCAAATTTTTATTTTAAGCTCTTGTTTAAGAAGAAATACAATCCAAAAACAAAGTGATATATCGGCGATTTTTCTCTATGTTCCTTATAACAGCCAATTTTTGTTTAAAAAACATTAGTTTTATATAATAAAGCATCAAATATGCGCAAAGAAATGTTTTTGTATCTTTAGAAGTACGGAATATTTTTGAATTGCAACAAAATTGATGCGATCTCTATTTAAACTGCACATATTTTAATTGCGTTTTACATTTTAGCATTTTTAATTATACAATATAGAATTATTAAAATTTTTTACGAAGATAATTTTAAAAAAATTAAAAAATTGATAGAAATATTGAAGAATATTTGAACAAACTGGAAAAGTGGAAAACATTGCAAGAAAACAAAGCAACGTAATAGAAATTGTTTTCAATTGTTGTTTTCTTCAGTAGAAACGTACGGTGATGTATTGAAAAATTGAAAAAACAAGCGTGTTATTAATATTAAAATTGAAAAAACAAACATATGTTATGCTATTTTGAAGGCGCATGATTGGATTAACTCAATTAGATATTCGATTATCGCGGGCTGTCGCTTGACATGCCCGACTGTATCTGACGTTGATTACAGAAACCGTTCATAATAAGCGAGAGAATATTCAACAGCCCGTTCCGTCGGGGAATGGCTCGAATTCACGAAAATTATGGTAAGTCGGGTCTCTGTTTCTAACTTACGAGAATGGGAAATTAATTCCTCGCTACGAGGACGGACCCGCGATCCGAAAATCGTTAATGGAGAGGATAAACTGATCCATTAATCTCGCTTCTTCTGATCGTACGTCGGGCGTGCGGAGGAACTCGACGATGCGACGATCGCACGGGCATCTCCACAGAGGTGGAGAAAAGGAGACAGAGAGAGAGAGAGAGAGAGAGAGAGAGAGGAAGGAAAAAGTGGATGGCGGAGGAGGGTACAACCCTTTGAATTCCGGAAGTTTTTCCCTCCTACGAAGAAGACGTCGATGACTATCCTCGGCTGAGCGAGCCGCGCTCTCGTACGGAAACGCGTTACGGCGAGCCAACTTTCGCTGGGACAAGGGAAAGGCAAATATTTAGAGGGCAGTCTAGCATAGGTAGCCGAGATCCGTTCCGCCGTAGGGTGGAACAAACACCGACCCGGGATGCTTCCCCTGTCGTAACAGAGAGAAAAGGGGATACAACCCGGGCGGATTCCGGGACGCGCGCGTTGAAGAAGATCCGGGGGAGGGAGGGACTTTGCCGGCGCCCTTCTCCGGGGCACCTTTTCTCGTTCTATCTCGACCATCGGCCCCATATACGCCACCCTCTCGCGCCCGCGTGTCTTGTCTTCCGTTTGATCTTTGCTCGCAGTATTTTTTGACGGCGAGTCGAACAATTTGTATGCCGCGGTGGTTTTCAATTTACATTTAAATTGGTTGCTTATGGCGTTCTGTCGTCTCAACGGGAGTCGAACCGAGAAGGCGGCGGAGAGGAGGAGAACCGCCGCAGAGCCGCCGCCGTTGCACGGGCGTCGGGGAACAGTCAAATACTGAAACGGCCTCGCGAACGTGTGGCGGAACTCTCTTGCCGGGTTCAATGTACCGGCGCCGGTGCTTTTTTGCCGGATACGAGCGCCCGCGAGAGAGAAGCCGCGCGAGCGAGCGAGAGAAGGGACGAGAGAGAAAGAAGAAGGGAGCCCGCCGCGATGCTTTTCTTGTTCACCCATCCGTTATATCAACATTCCGAATCGCGGACTCCCGAAGGTATACGGCAGAACGAGCGCACGCGAGAGAGGACGAGAAGAGAGTCGCTCGTCCACTTCCGCGCCGCGAAATTTCGGAAGTTCGACCAGACGACACCTCGGTGTCGTTTCATTGGGTGCTTTCCAATTGCTTAACACTTCTTGACACATATGCACAAAGTTGTAATGTTGTGCACGACTCAATTGAAACAAAACGTGTACTAATGTGTGTTATACGCAGAGAGAAAAAATTGTTATGGTGGCAACTATAAGGGAACAACCATACAAATTTTGTTAATAAAATTATATAGTTAAGAGCTATATTATAGTTGTTGCAACTAGGTTAATGGTTAAGAAAACTAATAAAAAATAGTTGTAATTACTATATTATATAATATGGTACACTGAAAAAAAATTTACTAAATGTATTAAATATTTGTTTATATATTTGCAAGAAAATATTTACTTGCGATACATAAATATTTACTCAATAAAGGAAAACTGATAGTTAAATTTAATTAATTGTCCTTTTACTAAATAAATATATATTTACATTTAGTAAATATTTTCTTGCAAATATACAAATATTTATTAAAATTTGGTAATTTTTTTTCAGTGTATATAGTATATTATATAGTATATTATATAGAACTAATAAAAAATAGTTGTAATATACTATATAATACAGTAATTATAACTATTTTTATTAGTTTTCTTAACCATTAACTTAGTTGCAATAACTATAATATAGTTTACTTAACTATATATTATAATTCTATTAACAAAATTTGTATAGTTGTTCCCTTATAGTTGCCACTCGGGTTGCCACTACAACTTTTTCTCTCAGTGTACCCTTTGCACAGTTTCGGATAGAGTTAGGATTATTTTTCAATACCATGTCCATGCCTTAATATTTTTTAAATTGCTGATAATGATAGAAACTGCATTTTCATCGTTTCAATCTCATTTATAACTGTCGCGCGGTTAGTAATTATTTTATTGGACTAGAAAACACTAGCTTACACAGCCGACTAGCAGCCCTCGAGTCGAGTACAGATGTGTAGTGTTGTGTCGACAATTGGAACGCAACTTTTGTGTACGAAAGTGTCTAGGGATATTGCAATTTTTGACAGCACCTATTCTTGACATGAGATCATCCTCCGATGATTACACCAAGACGATGATTTCGAGAGAGCGTTCTACGAGAAAACAAATTGCGAGAGGACGCAATATTCTCGTATGTCAAATTGTCGAACGCGACACGAGAGCCGCCTCCGGAGCCTCCTTTTTCCAGATCTCGCATACGTAGAAATTTCGTTTTGAAATCTGACTTGCTTCGAGTACCCTCCGCGAGATCGCTCGACACGGCTCGACACAGATTAGATTTACGCCAGGACTCTCGAAAAACTCCCTCCCGACGACGGAGAAGTTTACCATTTGAATGTAAACATAATGAAGCGCACACAGACGCGATATAAATACGCCGGAAAGTACGCAGAGTGAAATTCGATACAAGAGTCGTGAGAGCTTTTTTTTTTTATTCCCTTTCAATCTCGCACGTCTCGCGAAAGAGGTTCGCGCGCGCGGAGCGCTTTTCTTGCTCACCCATCCGTTATATCAACATTCTAAATCGCAAGTCCCGGAGGTATACAACGCGCGCGCAGCTAAAGGCAACTGTTGATACCTTATAGATTGGAAACTTCGGTGGTGCGAGGTAACGCCGGAGATTTTCACCCCCTTAGCTTCGTGCATCTCGCCCGAGAACGGGCCCATACATCACTTTATTATCGCGCTGTAATTGTATTTTTTTTCAAACATACCCCCGGCTGCATCTCGCCTTCGCATCGTGATTCGACGTGCAATAATTCTTGCTATCGTTTCATCGATACGCGTTTCTACCGGTAATAATAATCTATGGCTAAACGTGCTGCGCTCATTGTTTTATTGAAATTTGCTGTAGGACGAAGAAGTTAGACTGCTATGCACCAACGCGAGAGAACTCGTTGTACAGCGATAAAGAATAGTTCGCGCAAGAGTTCGGTCAGTAACTTCGTAAATTTTATTTCGAAGTTCGAAGAGAGCTACCTATTGCTTATTGATTATTTTTTTAAAGGCGTTTACAGAATTCAAAAATTTCCTTTGCCTTGGTGCATTATCCCTGACGAAGTAATCTGATTTCGCGTTTTATGTCGTGCTTGTCCTTTGTGTGTTGGCAGGATATACTATAGAATAATTTTTATATTTTTTTAAAAACGTCTTATTTTCACTAATGTAGATTAACTTTGATCTCGGTTTAATTTATTCTTTATCCTTTTCTAGTTCTAAAAATTAGAAAAAGATAAAGAGTAAGTTAAACTAAGATCAAAGTTTATCTACATTGGTGGAAATGGATATTAGACGTCTGTCCAGCAAGATAAAAAAACTTGGTTGCAACCATAAAAAAACTGCTGCATGCAATTTACGTACACACGTACAAAATTGTATATTACACGGTTTTACTGTCGAAAAATTTAAATGGATACAGATCTGAAAGTAATTTTGTTAGATTATCCACATAATTATATTGGAACCTCAAACTAGTTGCTAGAGTGTTAAAACTTTTTGTAGCACTGCTCATCATGCTTAAACTTTCGTCATAATTTTGATGGTCCAACAAAATTATTTTCAAATGTGTATCCAGTTAAATCTTTAGATACTTCTGCAAAAACATTCTTTTCGTGTATGAAAAATAAAGTACTAATACAATAACATTGCTTTCGATAAGTAAGTTACAAGAAAAGTTGCACAAATATCATTTTCTATGCTTACACAGAATTTTTTACGGAAGTCACAGCGTATTTCTCTTCTGCCTATCCGTTATGCCAACATTAATTAAACATCGTGACGATGTAATATGTTCCTCAGAGAAGATGGGAGGGAAAGCAGAGTGCGAGGTTGTCTTACAAAATAATGTCAGTCAGATGTGCTATTTGGTCGTATATAATATAATATTATGTATTGTCTACATTGTCAAAATTTGAAAGCTCGCGTAATACATCGCTACGAGACTGGATCTCAAAAAATAAAATCGTTAATGTAATATTTCAATTCTTTATCTCCCAATATTACGAATGCATGACTCTAGCGTTATTTCTAATTAGGTATATATTCTTTCTACTCAAATGTTTTTCAAATTTATAAATTTAAAAAACAACATATTTTCACATATAATCACAATAAAAATAAAATTCACATGAATACAGTGAGATAAAAGATTTGATCATACCACATATGAATATATATAAAAATATATATATTTTTTATTATATATACTCTACCGCTTAAAAATTTCGACATATTTAAAGTCTTCCCGCATTTCACGAAAAATTAACATCTCGGTAAAAAAAATCGTAGAGATGTTTTAAAAATGTATTTTAAAGAGGAAAGATAAAGTTTTAAAATTGTTTTTCAGTTTCGATATATTGTTCTTAAATTACATAAATTGAAGACCGGTATTTTTTCAATATTTTTATTTTTTATTTTAAAAGCTGTAACTTAAAACATCATCGGACAAATATTAACAAAAAAATATTAAAAAATAATATATATCTAAGCTTCAAAATGCTTTTTTAAAAAATTTGTGATACGATTTCTTGTAATGATATCGAACTTGTGTAAAAATTTATTTCTTATAAAATGTTTTTTAACTTTAAAAATAAAGAATTTACGGAGAAAAGAAAAATGAGAAAAAATGTTTGTTACAATATGCTTGTTTTGCATAAATTTTTCAAAGATTTTTTTTATGTTTAACTTTTCGTGAGATGCGAGAAAATTTTAAGCGTGCTGAAAATTTTGAGTGATAGTATACATATAAAAAATAAATTGTATGTGCAACTTCTTTTGTATCTCCGTCTGCTCATGAATTTAGCAATAATATTCTATACAATTTGTAAAGAAGATAAAGTTAATTAGAATCACTACAGTATGTACGATACTCCCCAGAGAAGTAAACGCTCGGAGACTGCAACATTCTTAGATCACGCTAAAGGAGATAGCGTAAGGAGATCGATATCAGGCACAATTTATTACGATTGTCACACATTCTGTGCAAATGAGCTTGTATACTCTTGTACAAATATATTTTCTACATGCTTACGAAACGGTATAGATGATCCTGTACGTGTATGTTATTATACATCTACGTTAGCTTTGCACAATTGAGTGCCAAATCATACAGGAGATTACAGTATCGATCCTTGAAATTTCTAATTAAAAATAATTGCTACAATTAATTTCATAATGATTAATTCATTTTTTAAAATATAATTAAAATATGCAAAAGAACATTTTGTGTATTGTAAGCATTAAATATGATATGAAGCGACATTTCGTAAAAAAATTGATCTTGTACAATGGACCGGATTTTATAAAGTTTTTGGTCCTTAATTTAATACATTTTTCACAATCAATCTCGCTTCTCATCTTGCATAAACATAATTTAAATAAATTCAAGTAAAAAAAAACTTTCTCTCTTTAGGCGATAATTATCGCAAGACTGATTTGCGTTTGACCGCGCTCTGCGCAAGTAGCCGAATTATTCCAAACCGGTTTTGGCGCTGGATCGCGCGGAGCATTTTACACCATATTGGCATAATTGGTAGCGAGCGCAAACGGTTTTAAGGCTACTTTCTACTTAATCGAGTTTTCGCGCGGAAGCTTACCGGCGAAGAAGCTACGACCCCGGCGAAATACGGAAGCTGCTTTCCAGCCAGGTATCGATAAAACGGGCGTGGCCGCATGTGATAAATACGCACACGCGGCGGATGTGTAAATCGCTACAAGATACCGCTAAAATTAAACAGCCCATTAATTTAAGGGATATTAATAAGTCCGAATATTACGCGGCGCGCAACGCACGGCCTACCTAACCAACTCCAATATTACTGATGCATATGCATGTTACGTGCCGAAATATTTTATAATTGTTGCACCTCGCAACTTACCGAATTATCGGTAATCCGGAGAGAAAAAAGGGGCATACATCGTTCCGCCGGCGCATCGTGATGTATAATTATCGAAATGGGCGAGCCACTTATTAATACATTGTTGACGGGATGTGGACCGGTTAGGGAGGTAATCGATGTTCGTATGTATCTTCCATGTATCGCAAATATGTAAATTTTAAACGAGGTGTTTCAAAATTACGGCCACTTTCGGTTCCACATGCTTTCGTCAATCTGGATTCGATTTAGCTACGAACACGGCTCTAACACGAAAGTTTTATTATCACTTCGAAATGATTTTATCCGTCTCTCGCGTGATGTTTGCAGCAAACTTGTCATTCGCAGAAAATTTAATGAATATGAGAAATATAGAACATGAGAAATGATAAAAAAAAAAGATTTGAAATAAAAAACTTTTCTTCGTTCTTTGCATGAAGTCTAAACTGTAGATGTGTATTAATGCATGTACTTTAATTCTGGAATAGGATTTCCAAATCTACATTGTTAGCAATTTCTTAATGACTTTTAATTAACATGTAAAGGAAGCTTGGTTCAAGCCCGTAAATGAAAAGTAATGAATGAAAAGTTTTAAATTTTATTAACGTTTGTATTACTTGTTTGTATTATTTCATTTACGTTTGTATTAAAAGTATATTAAATTTCAGTGTACTTATATATTAATTCACTTAAACTTAATTTCATTAACATGTACATTAAAAATCATTTCAGTTACGAGTGATTTAAATATCATTTACCACTGCATATTAAAAGTTCATGAAATTTCATGACACTTTTAACAGTGATAATAGTAATGCATACGAAAAGTTGTCACAAAATTATTGTGTTTAATCGGTTAAACAGGACAGACTTCAGGATCTACTTAAAGCGTTGNTTTTTTTTTTTTTTTTTTTTTTACTAAACAAAATTTATTCGGTATTTTTATCTTAAATAAATAAAAGAGATTCGTTTGGAATTTTCGTCAAGCAATCCACCCGAGTGTATTTCTGTGAAAAATAGCGATGCACGTTACCTGCGTCTGTCCGAGTTCGCGGGTAAGCGCATCGTCGTCCTGTCACTTTCCAGATCGGCATTATCGCCGGCGATGGACGACTTGCGCCACGGTTAATGCGACTTACTCAGCGATTATGCCGCATTTCACTGCACCTCATTCGAGCGTAAAAGCGTAACTTGGAGAACATACACCGGGAGAACCGTCCTGCTCATAATTATCAAACGCGCCACCATCTCCGCTCCGTTTGTCGCGGTCGGATAATTAAACCCGGAACTCCCGAGCTCGTTCACCGCTATCGGTAGCTCCCCGATTACGTTGCGTTACGGAGGATTAGGGCCCCGTGGCAATTGCGAGGGCGGTAAGTGGATTAGACGAATACGAACGGGGGATAAAGAAATGGAATAAAAGAGAAAACGCGAGAGAGAGAGANGAGAGAGAGAGAGAGAGAGAGAGAGAGAGAGAGAGAGAACGCGGGCAGGGCGGAAGGGCGAAAGCGGGAAAAAAAATTGGCGAAGGAAGGAGCTCGCGAGAGTTCGCTCGCGCGGCCAAGAGAAGATATTTGAATACGACTATACCGCGAGAGTAAATCGTCCCGTCCGCAAACGAGCAACGAGCTACACAAGAAACGCATTTGCCTGTCTGATGGTGGGGGAGTAGAAGGCCCTCCACCCCTCCCCCTTCCCGATCC
>QKQZ01010421.1:0-16693 GCA_003595255.1 Solenopsis fugax | reverse complement strand
AAGGATAGAAACTTAAAGACAGAAACTAACATTAGTTTAACTTTATACGGACCGTTTTCTAGTAATTTCTCATTAACACAGATTTTTAATTCTAGTTCGCCATACCCTCATTCGATGAATTCTTGAAGTGTAATCTCGTTTTCNAGTTCGCCATACCCTCATTCGATGAATTCTTGAAGTGTAATCTCGTTTTCTAATTTACTTTTTCCTGTATATTGTTATAAATTTAATTATTTCAAATCATTTTCTCGACCTGCTATTACCTTATGAGCATGGTATTTAGATTATGTATTTTTTAATTTTTACAATACAAGCTTTAAAATATTAATTAGAATCAAAGTGACAAGACGAAAAATCGAGCTATCTCATGAATAGAAGTATAGCAAACCACGGACTCGAAAATAAGTGTGGAGAGCTAAAGTTAAGAAATTATATCGCAAAACAGGTAACTTTGATACTGGTGAGGTATCACGATAGTACATTTTTTTAATTTTTCCGATGAATTTTTCTACCTCTGAGAAAAAAACCGAAAAAATCCGCGGAAAAATAAAAAAAAACGGCTTTTTTCTCAAGTCTTTAAAACTATACATGTACCCATACAAAGATATTTCCATTTTTTCGAATAACCCCGTCTTCCGAATAGCCCCGATCTCCCCTATACATATATGCCAGCAAATAAAATAAATAGAATTTTTCTCAAAATAACAGATTTTATTTTTATGATTTTACAGTATATTATGGTTGTTTTTCTTTTAGGAATTACACTCGACACTTGACAGATGAACGTACGACGCTTTCCATTTACAATTTGGTTTAAACTCAACACTCTGACTCTGCTCGGAAGGAGAGTCGAAGTGTGTTTTTTTAATTGATTGAATAATATTAGAACGCATCCATAAATCAGCTTCCAGTATTTTGTTTAAATATTAGAATATATACATATGTATATATAGATCGAATTGTTTGTTGATCACATTTAATAATAAAAAATTACAATGATAAATATTATATATTTTGTAATCATAAATAACGATTTATATTTTACATTAGGATTTATAACTTTTTTAAAATAAATATTGTAAGAATAAATATTAAAGTCGAATTGAATTGAATTCATAAGATGTTTCTCAGATCTTAGATCTGTTTCTCTCTTTATTTATCTATCTATCTATCTCGCGTATGATAAAATGTAGTATATAAAACAGACAGACTGATCTTGAGATCTGAGAAATGACTGAATTTGGACCTAAAAGTTCGTACACACACTATGCATATCGTGTTTTAATTGTGTCGATTTGTGTCTCTTAAAAAGAAAGCAGCATAAATGGCAATGCATACACGTGAACACGCACGCACGCACACACGCACGCACGCACTCACGCGCGCGCATTTTAAGTGCTTAGAATGATTACTGGTTCTGTACATATCACGTTATTTAAAACAAATAAAATTATCTAAAATAAATTCTTAATTATAACAAGGCACATTTTTCTTACAAATATGTAATAGCTTCTAATAGCTTTGGATAATTTTGTTTCCGTTATGTGATAAAATGTCAATTTCTTTCTATTTTTACAAACTGCAGTGTTACTTAAATATTTATAAAAGTTATGTTTAAAATATGATGGAAACATTGAGCCCATTCATTGCACTATTCCTAGACAGTTGCGTGCACGCAGCGACACAAGATGTATTCCAATTGCCGTCGTCGACACAATACTACACATTCGTATTCAGCCTAAGAGTTACTAGTCGGTTGTGTAAGTTTGTGATTTTTAGTGTTAAACAGTTACTACTCGCAGTTAAATGAAATTGAAATGGTGAAAACGCAATTTCTATCATCACTAGGAATTAAAAAATGCTAAGGGATGAGCATTATATTGAAAAATAATTCTACTTCTATACAAAACTGTGCACAGTGTTACGTTTTGTGTATATATATATATATATATATATATAATATATATATATATGTATGTGTCAAGATCTGTTAAGCAATTGGAAAGCATCCATTTACTATTTGGTAGATAAACTGGTTTAATAATCAATATAACGTTAATTTACAAGCATTGCCATCATACATAAACATATATTCCATTGAAAATAATCGAGCATTAAATATCAGAAATTTATTATTAATCTGATCTAGAAAATTGAACGATTGGTGAAAATTATTAATTTATAATTATCTCGAAATATTTCTATTTCAGATTATAAATAAGAAAAACATACTGAATATAAGTTTCAAGACCAGTTATCAAAACAATTAAATAAATTAATAACAAGTTAGTCCGAATTTATAATATTTGTATTTTATTTTGTCATGAACAATACCGATTAATGTTAACTTTAATTTTAATCCAACATATGCATATAATTGAATTAAATATTTATAGTGTTATAACTTGTATATATATTATATAAGTTACATAAACATGTAACTAAAATATGTAATTTAAAAATATTCAAATACTCGAAACAGTCAAAGTGTACATTTGTTTAAATATCATATTTACTTACATTCACAGATTTCAGAAATGGATTATGTCAATGTAGTATTAAAATATTATTATAAAATGTGATACGTTATTATAAAAGAATAACAAATTACAGATAATAATTTGAATCAAATTGAAGCTACAGTGAGGTAAAAAAATTCTGTAAAGGAATTCTTGGATATTAAAATATACCTGTATAAGTTAAAAAAGTTTTTCAACACATGTATTATATATTCAATATTGTGTTGATCTAATATTATGTTTAGAACAATATATATTTGACAGCTTGTATGAAAAATAATTATAAACGTTTAAGGATGTATTACACACATTTTTATAAAAATTTATTATTTATTTAAATAATTATATACATATATATAAAAGTTGTCTATAACATTCTATTTTTATTAAATAATACATATTTATAGTTTATTTATTTATTACATTGTTATAATACTAATTATATTTTGCTAAAATTTAAAAAACAGTTACAAAAATCTCGATTTTTTGTGTGTATATAAGTACTTTAATATTTAAGATAACACAGATCTACAAATTAAAGGGTATTTAATATCATATGAAACTTTATATTGATTTCCGAAGGAATTTGGTGCGCTGAATCCAAATCTGGCCTCAGAATGGCGCCATCACGTCAAGATTTTGAGATATTCTAATCTAAATGTGCAAAAATGGCTGTTTTAGGACATTATTGGAGTTTCCTCCTGGTTGCAGAGAATTTTACCGACTTAAAAACTAAATAAAGTACCATAAAGTACGAGTCTTGCCCTTTAATTTCTATTTTGAAACGTCCAAATAGGATTTTTTTTCACCGAGATACAGCAGATTTTACTGCATATAGAAAATCAAATAAAGCTGATGTTGGTTCATTTGAAATACCTTAACCCTTATGGTTTTGAGCAATTCTGGAAAAGAGTTTAAAGTTCAAAGGGTCCTGAGGGTCGCTGTTCACGAATCTGGACTCAGAAATTCAAGATGGCGGATCCAATATGGCATACGTAGATCCCAAAAGTTTAATATTAGAAAATAAAAAAAAGTACTTTGGTACTCTGCTCGGGTCCCTTTGAACTACAAACTTTTTTCCAGAATTGCTCAAAACCAAAAGGGTTAAGGTATTTCAAATGAACCAACATCATCACTTTACTTGATTTTCTGTATGCAGTAAAAACTTAAATCTGCTGTATCTTGGTGAAAAAAATCCTATTTGGACGTTTCAAAATGGAAATTAAAGAGCAAGACTCGTACTTTACGATACTTTGTTTAGTTTTGTCGGTAAAATTCTCTGCAGCCAGGAGTGAACTCCAATAATGCCCTAAAACAGCCATTTTTGCACTTTTAGGTTAGAATATCTCAAAATCCTGACGTGATGGCGCCATTCTGAGGCCAGATTTGAATTCAGCGCACTGAATTCTTTCGGGTAAACCTCTTACTTCTTTTGTGATAAAAACCTTGTAAACCTGTGTAATCTATATAAAATTTTATTATAGTTCTGAGCTTAATTATCCTGTAAATATACAAAATTTATTTATTTACAGAACAACTAATCTCTCCATCGCAATAAAACTTTACATAAATCATCATAAATACTTAAAGTAATATAAAATAATATAATATACAAAAAATTCAGATTGTTATTATTTCTTTATTACATTTTTATTACAGCACATTTCTACTTCTTATTGAAATAATTTTTGATCCACGTAGAATATCACTGCTAAATTTTTTATTTTATTTTCAAATACAATATAAAACAATCTGCAATTTTTCTATAATTTTTTTATTATTTTGAAAATAAGTGTAATACATCCTTAATATTAATGATAAATGTTTATACAATTATGTAGTATGTACATAATATATGTATATGCGTATGAGCAATATATACATTGTACTTTTACAAATAAAATATGCAGGCACTGTCATTTGTTAACATACTGTAAATCGTTTAATTAATACAAACAATAATAATTTGAAAATCTGCTACTAATTTCTTATAAAAATATAATCATTTTTAATATTGTATATTATAATTTCTGTATAGCATAGATACTGTCTTATATAGTTATATAATTAACGTGCACACAATTTATAAGGCAGTAAATATTAAAATATTTATTGGAATTTTAGAAAATAGCGTATATTAAAATAAACATATGTACATGTACAGTTTATATATATTAAAATATGAAAATAGCAGATTTTTATTTTGATTTGTTTGCAATGTGTGTAATACATTCTCATATGTGAATTAATTGATTAATACGTGTATGTAGATTTATGTACTTTTATGCATCATAATAATGTAAAATATACATTTTTTTTATATACAGAATATTCCATTCCTTAATTAGTAGCATTTAAAGTGACTTTGTTATTATAAAGAACACTTCAAATTGACAAAACTAGTAAAGGCAAAGCATCGTTAATGCAGTAGAATAATAAAATAGAAATAGTTTAGTGACAAGATTAATTCCCCAGAAAACAAAACCTCAGATTTTGATCTCTGATTTAATTATCGGATATTTTTTTCGATTATACATATATTTATACTGGAATGTTTTGTTTTCTGTAATATAATTTCTTATAGGGTGTTCGTTAACAAGTGGGGAAAAAATTTTAAAGCTCCTGGCGCCTCAGCCGAGAACTCCGCGTTGACGGTAGCGACATTCCATCGCGGACAAAATTAGAACTAATAGGCGTGGACCGTGACAGATTGACGATGAAATTTTGTTGTGCATGTCATTTCGTTATTATGCGTTTTATTGTGAAAATGTGACTTGTCTCGTATTTACCAAATTCTTAAAAATGGACCGCAAGTAAAGTTTCTTTAAATTTGATACATAAAAGCACATTTTTTACTCCTTTCAGTAGCTATCCGTATGTTTTCCTGTCTGAATAGGCTTCACTTTACGTGCTTTTTAAGACTATTTACTGACTGTTAGGAGGAAAAAGGATAGTCTTTATCTATTTTTACAAGTGTTTTAAAGCCATCTAATTAGTCTGTTTTATCTAAATTGGCTTTATTTACAAATGAGACATCGGACAAAATTACGTGTCATTTCATGCAATTTCACGCTTCTGATGTCACGACTTCAATATGGCCGTGGCGAATAGACAGGAGTCTTAAAGAATAATTCTAGATCAGGTTTGTCCAAAACTTTGTTCGCGAACTTTCACCTCTCTGTTGTCTCGACAGAGCGAGACAGAGAGTAAACAAAAACGATAAACGCTAAAGCTCCGCTTGAAGAATCTATATAATTTTGAATATTTAAATATGTACATAAAAAAGTGCTTAAAGTACGCGAATAATTAAAAAATGAAGTTCTTTATTGCAATTTTATTTTTAATATTTTTATTTTATCATGTTCTTTAAATTTTTCCCACATTGTTGAACATCCTATATTCAATATGCCCAGACAGCACACGACATTCGTTGGACATCCAGATTTGATTTCAATCTGGTTCAAACGTTTATGAACTTAATAAGAAACTTAATACGTTGAATAATGTACGTTTTAAAAACATATTATTTGATGTATAAAGCATATTAATATGGATTTTTAAAAAAATGTCCATTTTATGTAGGATTGCCATTCGTCCTCTTTTCCCCGGACACCGTCCTCTTTTTTCCGAAGGCGTTCGGGATACTTATGAACGTCCGGGATTTTAAGAAATTTTCTAAATTTATAAATTTTGAAGTGCGAGAAAAAGATTGATGAAAAAGAAAACTATTTAACGAATTTCTTTACTTCCAAAAGTTTGTAAAGGATCTACCTGATGAAACTTATAATAAGTTACGGTGCAACTTTCTTCAAAAGTATGAAGGTGGAAAAAACTGCCACGAATTGACAAAAAATAGCACATTTTTTTTGTTTATTAGCTCGCAACGCAAATGTTAAAAGAGTATTTTCTTTAATACAAGCTCTATTTAGGTAAAAATCTTAATCTTAGTTTCAATATTAAAATATAATTCTTTTGTATGATTTATAAAGTGCAATTGCAGAATTAAAACAAGTAAACTATTTTAAATGTATTATATATTTTCTAATGTTTTAAATTTATGTATTATATAAAATGTTTTATATGTATGTTTCATATATTATGAACAATTATATATGAAATAATTATTCATTGACTATTCAGACTAATTTTACTATATTCTTTTTTGTATGTGTCCGGGGGAAATGAAATGTCTGGAGTTTTTGGTCTGTAAGTTTTTGAAATTTTAGATATGGCAACTCTAATCTTATGTAAAAATTTTCTAAGAAAAATAATCTGCAGTTGAGGAAGTTCAGCTTTAGGTATAGCATCCTCTTGAGTCTGCTCGCGACTCAAGAGGATGCTATACCTAAAGCTGAACTTCCTCAACTGCAGATTATTTTTCCTGCAGAAGAGCAAGGAGCAGCGCTAACACTAGGCTAACGCTCTTTGTCCAACGCATAGATCTGTCTTTGTTCTTCGATTGTAATGCCATCTGCGAAAAGACCTATCAATTACTGTTGCACACAATCACTGCTCTGCTTGTCATCGTTTATGTGCGCTAAGCGAAATTTGTACAGGTGCTGTTCAAGGACTAAACTTTTTTGTTAGGCTTTTGATTTGAATGGCACACAGTCAGTGTTGTTCGTTAGAGTTTTTTGCACTGCGGGATGGTCTCATTTCATACGAGCTACAAGAACATCAGTAAATGACAAAAGTTAACCTCGGTTGACAGATCCACGAGCCGAAAATAAATAAATTTTTAACTTTTTCTCCGATTTTCTCGTAAAATTTATCGTATCGCACTTTTTTTGGATGCGTACTACAAAAGGATTTTGTGATTTGTCGAGCCAATTCGAAAATTAAAGAAAACTAATGCATCGGTAATTCCCGTCAGTATAGTATATCATCCTTTTAAGCGAAAATTTTAAGTCGTTCAAGGAGTGTTTCATTATCTTTGGTTGACGAAAATTTACCAAGTTCGAGTGCGGTGTATGTGTTTTCTATATATATCTAGACCAAATATTCGGTATACGAAATGAATCTGAAAGTTGGCAATTTAAGCAGAGTAAGATAATTGTTTTGCGGGCTCTCTATTTCATATTTTCTTTAATACTTTCGATATTTTGCCGTAAATGAGAGAATAGAGAGCTTTGCAAAACTATTTCATTCTGTTTAAACTATCAACTTCTAGATTCACTTCATATACAAAAACTTCATATATAGAATGTTTGGTCTAGATATGTCATTGGGTTAGCTATTTTGTTTGTTTGAATTTGTTCAACATTTTAATTTAATCCGATTTTAGTTTGTTGCAGCCTAAAATAAATATTTTTGAGAAGTTCAGAACAGTAATACTAGATGTTTTTAATATGTCTGGAACAACCAAAATATACATTTTAAATGTTTTTAAAACGTTACTGTGCTTTCTGAGTATTTATGTAGAAATAGAAAATTTTATAGAAATTTTGTAGGAAAAACAATTCTATTTGTTAAGAAATCTGGTACCATCTAATCGAGAAATGGAATATTCTATAATACAATAGCACACTTGAGTATTCTATATTTATGGATATCTCTTCCCCCTCTCTTTCTATATATGCACGCATTTGTATAGTGTTATATATTTTTTAGTATCAATTAAATTTCACTAGAATCTTGTTAATATGCGTCTGTTACCATTGCTACTTTCTCAAGAACTATAACTCCTCAAAAAAAGCAACTCTAGCTTTAGTGGATCCGGACTTGACTTTTTTCAACGTGCTGTATTTATTCTCGCCAAGTCGAACTTGTTCTTCATGCAATTGATCCAATTCGCACTGTTTCTCACCGACTTTTAGACCTTCAATTTCGGAACGTAATTCTCGCAGTTGTTCCTGCAAATGTTTACTCTTTTCCAAATAATCGCTTCTCTCTCTTTCAATTTCTAACGAAAGTTGATCAACGTCTCCGTCGCCGATAAGATCGTAGGATGTTAAGTCAGGTGGTAGAGGTTCTGTGTCTAGTTGCAAAGTCTGAAGATCAGCTTGTAGGTCTGATGGAAGTACTTGCGTAGAAGGAAATAGATTTGGCACAGGCTATCGACAAAGTAAAGAATGTGGTTAAAAAAAGGAACGCATGTACGCATTATGTATATATAATATTATATATGTTGGTATATTCAGGATGTCTCATTTAAGTTGACACTAAAATATTTCTTAAACAGTACATTTTAGAAAAAAATGTTTCAGACGAAAGTTGTATGGTTTGGAGGGGGACATAAGATGGCGTCATTGCTTTGACAGTGAGTAGTTGTTTGAAGGTCACATGAAAGTCACTTTCAATTTTTTTAATGGAAACCCCCATTTTTCATTGCATATTCTTGTAGTTTACCTTGAGAGCTTTCCAAAACATTATAATAAAGTTGTTTTTCATTAAGTACTTTTCAAGTTAAGAGGCTTGAAAGAAGAGTGTTACGAAAAGGACCGTTTGATAGAGAGTTATTACATTATTGAAAAATCAATAATTTTGCAGTTATTTCTCTAAAAAAATTTCTTTTCGTAACACTCTTCTTTCAAGCCTTTTAACTTGAAAAGTACTTAATGAAAAACAACTTTATTATAGTGTTTTGAAAAGCTCTCGAGGTAAGCCATAAGAATTTGAAATAAAAAATGGGGGTTTCCATTTAAGAAATTGAAGGTGACTTTCATGTGATCTTCAAATGTATCCAATGTTAAACCAATAATTCCACCTTATGTCCAAACCATACAATTTTCATCTGAAACATTTGTCTCTAAAATGTAATGTTTAAGAAATATTTTAGTGCGTCAATCTAAATGGGACATCCTGTATAGCAAATATAACGACTATAATTGAAGGGTTTTTTTACAAAAATTAAACGAGTTCATTTTTTGAATGTTCTGAATTATGGTGCCAAATATTCAGTTACATTGTGAATAATTTTGTTCTGGTAAGAATCAAATAAAAAATGGAAAATATAAATATATAGTACTTAAATATAAAAGGACCTCGCACAAAATCATAGGCCCTCGGTGAAATTGGTTAAAATTTTAGTATGTTGTAATTCTTGATTCGCTGATCAAAAGTTTCCATAGATACAAATCTTTTCCATGACTAGTTTTTTTGTTACAGAAGTTTAAAGGGTTGTATCTCATGATTATTTTAATAATGATTCAAATCATCCTTTGTAATAGATGAAGAGACTTTAGATGATAATATGCGATTCATACATATACATAACAATATTTTCTATGTATGGATGTATTTTTGTTTGCGCATGTATATGTATTTGTGTATAGAAGGGGAATAGGTGGGAGAGTAGTATATACTATTTGGCTCTAAAAGCACATATTCCAAATTTTGAGCAACAAGAAGTAAACATTCTTATTTTCACTCACTTAGCCATTTATTTACGCACGCACGCACGCACGCACGCACGCACGCATGCACCGCGCGCATACACAAAATCGTATTTAAATACAAATTGCTAATTTTGCTTGATTTACATGAGTCCCTTCGCTTCTCACGGTTCGGGGTGCATGATTTACTTTGTTTATTTTACTTTAAAAAAAATATATACTTATTATTTTATAATATTTTGTATGTATATGTGTGTATTTGTGTTAAAAATTGTTTAACCGCCGTAATATGAATATTTTTAAAATATTTACTTTAAATATGTGTTTATGAGCTAAATAATAGCATATTTGTCCTCCTGCCACAAATACACACACATATACATACAAAATATTATTATAAAAAAATAAGTATACATATATATATATTTTTTTTTTCTTTATGTAAAATAAATAAAGTAAATCAAGTACCTCGAATCATGAAAGGCAAAGGGACTCACATAAATCAAGCAGAATTAGCAATTTGAATTTAAATACGATTTTGTGTGTGCGCGCGGTGTGTGTGTGTGTGTGTGTGTGTGTGTGTGTGTGTGTGTGTGTGAATAAATGGCTGAGTAAGTGAGCGAAAATAAGAATGTTTACTCTTGTTGCTCAATATTTTGAAATATGTGCTTTTAGAGCCAAATAGTACATACTACTCTCCCCACCTACTACTCCCCTCCCATACACAAAAACACATACATGCACAGATAAAAATACATACATACATAGAAAATACTGTTATGTGTTATGTACGAATCGCATATTATCATCTAGTCTCTTCATTTATTACAAAGGTTGATTTGAATTATTACTAAAATAATCATGAGATACAACACTTTAAACGTCTGTAACAAAAAAACTAGTCATGGAAAAGTTTTGTGCCTATGGAAACTTTTGATCAGCAAGTCAAGAACTACAACATACTAAAATTTTAGCCAATTTCACCAAGGCCAAAATCCTATGATTTTGTGCAGGGTCCTTTCCACAAACATTAATCAAAGCTTTGTTCTTATACCTTATATTATATACCCGGAAGAAATTACTATATTCATAAATAGAAATATAAAAGAATGTTTTTGTTAAGAGCAATTTGTAAAATTTTGTAAATAAAAAATGAATAATTATTGCTTTATATTTTAAATATTTATTTCTTCACACCTTTGTCATTACATTAATTTACAATTAAAAATTATTTTAAACTACACAAGGTATTTTTTATAAATTTTTGGATACTGAAAACACCATAAAGCAAATTTTACTAACATGTTTCTTAATTAAGGTTTAATGAGCAAAAGACTTTTCTTCTACGTTTGAAACTTTTTTGTAAATTATCTTGAAATTTTGATCAGAAGTCATGCAGTAGTGGTTCAGCCTGTATAAAATGCATTAAAAAAATTTTTGATATATTACCTTTTAGTCATGTTATAAAGAATTTAAATTATCTTTTATTAAGAGTTTTGCTAAGATAACAAATTTTCTGCGTATGATGCTGAAGTCATACCCTACTTATAATTTGTTTGCGGCTATCGATATACATACACAGTGCAACTTATCGTGATAGGGTCTACTAAATGTATATAGAATTGTATAATTATATTGTATAATACATACAAATTATGTAATACATATAAATATATTAAATGTATATGCACATACGCACATTTAGCAAAATCTATTACAATAAATTACACTGTTTATTGATAGCTATAAACTACAAATTGTATATCATCGTAGGAAAAAATTTTAGTAAAATTTTGTAAATTTAAATCCTTCATAACATGATAAAAAGTAAAATATAGAAATAAAAAAAAATGGAATGTATAGGGGATGAATAATACATTAATGACTTTTCAATTAAAATTTCAAAATCAAAATTTCAAGATAACGTTAACTTTTTTACAAAAAATTTCAAATAATTGCAATAAAGTTATTTTTTGCATAATACATAATTAGAATTTAGTTGATAAACTGCCAAATTGTGTTTAATTTAATAATTAACTTTAGTCACAACGGATCTTAGGTTTAGATCCTTTTCAAATGAGTCGGATGAAACAATAATATTAATATAAACCATTTATTATGAAAGCAAGACCATCCGTGAGTTCTTTCCAGAGAATTTATCAATTCAGTAGCGTTTCCATTATCAATAGTATGTATAAACCGTAGTAGCATATTTTCGTTCTACCAAGATGTACATGTTTTTGACAAGCATTGACTCATCTTATTAATTTTGAATACCTTTACCAACATTTATTGATTTATACACACCATTGACAATGAAAATGTTACTGAATGGATAAATTCTCTGTTGTGAATAAAATTATCGAAATTTGAATAAAGTTAATTATTAAACATAATTTGCTAGTTTGTCGACTAAATTCTATTAGGACCTTGAATAAGTTCTCGCTGTTTTCCAACATATGGCATTACCAGAACTGCGTGCGTGTAGTTTAAGATGGTAACGCATCTATAAGGAAGTTCTATAAGCAAGCTTGAAATTCAGTGTATGTCATTGCGCCGAAGTGTAAATAACTTTTTTTTCATAGTGTTAAACATGTAGAGTTTCGTGCCAAAAAAAAGAGTATTTGCGGGGAATTTTACTGCACTACTTTATTAAAAAAAAATCTGCAGCTGAAGCACACAGAATTATTGTTGAGACTTACGGCGACCATGTTCTGTCGGAAACAACATGCAGAGATTGGTTTAGACGCTTCAAAAATAATGATTTTGATGTTGAAGATAAAGAACGCTCTGGCGCACCGAAAAAGTTTGAAGACGAAGAATTGGAGGCATTACTTCATGAAGACTCATGTCAGACGCTAGCTGAACTTGCAGAATCATTAGGAACAGAATCAAAACGACTTTTTTTAAATCAAGTATTTTTTTTTTTTTTACGAAAAAACAGCGAGAACTTATTTAAGGTCCCAATAATAATTTATTAGTTTTTATTATTAGCGACTATAAGTAAGATTGCATTTACTTTTTGCATATTAAACTTCATTTATTTCAGAAACCTCATGTACTGATGAAAATTGGTTTACGTTATTGTTTTCAGCAGCTAAAAAATTTACAAGAAATATCTTGTGTAGTTCAAATTAAAAAAAATTCTTTTATAAATACTAATATCATTAACTCTCAGTACTCACACTTTAAAACAATCCTTATCTGTCTATATTCGGGTATTTCTGATCCGGCGTTTTCTATTGCTTGTATCTTGGGTTATAATGCATCGATTTAAGTTTTTTTTTAAATATTTTTTAAAATAAATAATGTTTAGAGACTAAAAAAATTTCTGGTGCGAAAGTCAGAAAAGTCGTAGCACAAAAGATATTTTGCAATAAATAAAATGTACAATTTTGAAAGTCGGCCCAACTAGTAAATATATTTCCACAAGAACCAAA
Source organism: Solenopsis fugax (assembly GCA_003595255.1). Taxonomy (NCBI): domain Eukaryota; kingdom Metazoa; phylum Arthropoda; class Insecta; order Hymenoptera; family Formicidae; genus Solenopsis; species Solenopsis fugax. The sequence goes on along the minus strand of QKQZ01010421.1, from coordinate 3,400 downwards.
TATATCTAAAAGTTTTATATTTTTTCTTTGAAATAGGTTTTGAAAATATTCATTAAAGCTTACAACTTTATTCTTAGACCTAGAAGATGAGAAGTTTGTTTCCTGCAAATTTAACTTTTTGGACTTGTTTGGTTTTTGCAGGAAACTCTTTAATTATGTACATTTTCTAATTGCACTTTATTTATAGATAAATGTTAAAGATATACTTACGGTTATGGTAGCAGTGTAGGCATTTCTACTCAGGAACTCTAACAGTTTTTCCTTAGCTTCTTTCTCGGCAATTCTCGCACGTAATAGTTCATCTTTCAATTTTTCCGCTTCAGCAGCTCTACGTTCCGATTCTTGAACCAACCTTTCCGTTAATAATTCAGCTTCTCTAGTCTTTCGTTCTAAATGGACCTTTTCTTCTTCAGTCTTCATGTTGTTTAACCGTATACGCGTGATCTCTTGTTCAGCTTCCGACGCTTTTTGACTTAAAAGCATTGCTTCTTCCTCTGCTACGCGACTTTTCTCAGCTAAAAGATCTGCCGTCTCTTCAGATCTTCTCTGTAAAACATATTATCAATTATAAGTTAGACATATTAAAAATATTCTCTATATGCACACAGAAAAATACATACTACAAATTACTTGAATTAAGTAAATATTACTTGTTTCAAGTATATCTTAAGTATATTCGCAAATTTATCATAAGTTTATTATAAGAACATAAAATATTCAAAATATATTCTAAATCCTCATAATTTAATTTTTTAATCAAGTATAATAAGTTAAAACAAAAATGCGATTTGCTTATTATTCTTACTTTTATTAAAATTTTATAATAAAGATTTTATATAAAAAATTTTACAAATTTTTTTTAATACATAATGAGTTTTTCTAAAATTTGATGAGTATTTTAAGATCATTAACAAGAAAATATTCTTTGTTAACCGTTACTTAAAAGAAAAAAAATAATTTCAGCAATCGCTAGGAGTAGAATGAATATTTTTCTGTGTATATACATTTATTTATATTTTTGCCTTTTATTATGTCTTTTCTACTCATATCTTACAAGAGCTTCATTTGCCAATCGTATCTCCTCCTGATATTGCAGAAGCCGCTGTTCCATCGCAGCCTTTTCTCTTTCCGCTGCTTCTCTTAATTGTTTTTCTCGTGCTAATTTATTTCTTTCAATTTGCCTCCTAGATAATGTCATAAATGTTTTTAAAAGAGAGCAATTCAAATTCATGATATAAATATTTGATAAAAATACAATTTGTGATTAGTTATGAGATTAGACAGCACATTCCTTGAATATAATGTATTTGATGATATAGAGGGTGAATTTTAATTTTTGTATCCTTTGTGTGTATGTACATGTATACACATATACAGGGTGAATCTTACAGTTGCAGTCAGTAAGTCATCTCTTATGGTAAAACGTTGACACAGGAATTAAAACTTACCTTGTATAGCGCGGTTTGTTCAAAAAGTATGCGGACTTTGATTGTAATATTTACAACAGAAAACTTACCATACAGTCGAATAATTACATTCAAAATAATTTCTTCGATTTGACATACTTATTTGCGCAGTGATTCTTTTATCATTTAAGAAGTTTAAAGAAGAGCACTATGTAATCATTTTCAAAAAGTTATATTTAATTAATAACCTTGACCTTGGAAGACTGGATAGATTACTTCTTCAGTTTATGAATTTTTAAGTAAAGTTTTTAAAATTAGAGAAATAAAGTTTTTAAGTTTTAAAACATTTTTAAGTCACGTTTGATTTTTGAGATAAATGTCATACAATACACATTGGAATATTATAATTTTTATTTAATCTAAGAAATCAAGGTCATCCAGTGAGATGTAACTTTTTGTAAATAATTATTGTTCCTGATATTTCAATCTCTTTCTTTTTTTTCATTTTTTTCAAATTGAATTTTATTTTAGGAAATAAAAAAGCTCGACACAAAATATGGCAACGATGTTATTAAGGGAGTTTTTTACTTTGTTGTGTTGATTTTTAGGTTTTTAGGAATTTTTTTTATGTAAATAGATACTTTTCAAAATTACTTTTTGTCCTTTATTTATTATTTTCTATTTGTTTATTGTTTAAAAATTGATTTTCTATTTTTCTAAATAAATAATATGAATAATTTATCAACAAATAATCCTAATAAGACTGGAAAGTATAATAATAAGTTGAAATAATAAATACGGCATTATTTGTATTGTATTGTATACACGCGTCGGCTGTGAATGACGCTCATATAATATCGTCGATTATTGCGATAAATATTACCAAATGCCTTGCTGGTCGAATTAGCTAAGACACCCTTCTCGGATAGTTGGGAAATCCAGATTCAAACCCTGGTCGAGATAATATTTTTCGCAATTTCTTTACAATTTTTCGAGATTAGGGGGGAGAATAGAGATGCGTACAAACATGAAATAAATAAGTAAATTGATTAGCAATTTAATTTCGTGATATTATATTCGGATTCTCTTTTAAAGATGTGTTTTAAGTTCGGCAAAATTGTGGCGCGCAGTTTGGGGGAATCTTGTTTATAAATTCACCTAGAAAAAATTATTGAGCACTAAGAACTGTTTTCGACCGGTAATGCTGTATTCATTATTTCAATTTGTCATTCGGAAGGCAATGGCAAACCACCGAGAGTAACTCTGCCCAGGAAAACCTCTCCTAATAGGCCGTTCGGAACCGGCGTTAAAACTGTAGGTCCCATATATCTATGATATATGCAGGAGAGATCGCCTACACGCTGTTACAAGCGTATGGCACACGAAGAAGAAGAATTTGTCATTCATTTTTACTTTGCAAAAAATATCATTTTTGAAACGGATTGTAAAATCGTCTTTAATTTCTTAAAGTTCAATTCACTAGCTGTTGATTTATCACCAATAAAACCTTTTTTTCATTTATTTTCAACAAAAATGAGAAAAAGAATTTGTTCTTGCTTCATGTTTTTTCCAATCATTTTTTACTTATTGCAAAATACCTTTTATGCTACGATTTTTTGTATAGGAAAATTCTTTTTGTTTCAATCTTTAAACGATCGATTAAAAAAAATTAATTAAAATCGATGCATTACAATCCGAGATATAAGAGAAAATGCCGGGATCAAGAGGCGCGGTCGCGACTCGCGCCAAGTCTACGCTTTAGCGAGTATAGCAGACTGACCCTCTTTTACGTGAGCCGGCGAGTTCGAGACACGTGAGATTTTTACTGTAGGATGAACCGATCAGGTTCTGAGTAGTCTCAAACGATAACTTGGAAAAAATGATTAAATAAAAGTGTTTTTATTTTTTCTCTGCGTGCCATACGAGTGGATTTGTCGCGATGCAAAGTCAATTCTATATCTCGAATCACGTTAAGAAACGTCGTCGTCGCCCTC